>DWPV01000736.1:0-25362 GCA_018251915.1 Urbanus proteus proteus | reverse complement strand
TAATTCTATAGTTGTTATCATATTGACCTCTCATTTTGGGCATTATTCAAACTGCCCGGGCATTGTGTATAATGACCTATTAATCACTTGGTCCATAACAGATACACTAGATAGGTTATACCTATTAATAACTTAAACATTAAGATTTAATTTCGTAAAGTTAATACGTGAAAGTTTTGTTATTGTTCTGAACAAACACGTCTATTTTGCCAACTATTCCTGGAAATAGATGCCAAACCTTAAAGGTACGTCAACAACAAACTTCTAATCAGTTTTTATCACAACCAAAGAACCAAATAACAATATAATATGTAACATTATGTAAACAAAAATAAAACATATAAGTTCTTATTCTTGTGAGTTTTAAAACGATTGTTGTTGATAATGTGCATAAATATCTTGGTTTTTATAGATATCTATGGGTGGCAATTGCTACTTACCACTGGATATACCTACTGCATTCTCGATTACTACTCGATTATAACTCGATGACTACTCGATTACTACACGATGACTACTCGATTACTACTCGGTTATAACTCGATTACTACTCGATTACTATTATTTTGTAAAAAATACATAAATATCATAGATAACGCACTACGAAATACCCGATATACTTACATTTCATCTCATGAATTAACCATGTAAAAACTTTTCAAATAACGTCGAAATTCATTCATTCGTTCATTCATTCATTTATAATAAGATGGATGAATTTCTAAGTAGGTACCTTAAGAGTTTTCAAAGTTTAACACGTATTCGTGACTTTCCAACTCTTGCTCCTGATTCTATTATACATAATTTGAATCACCTGTTCTTTGATTCGTACCGGCACATGTAGTACAATTGATTTCAATCCGATCTCTTTGTTGTCTGACTGGAAAATGGAATGAAAACGATACAGGTAAAGAGATGATGACAATTTTGTGTCTTTTTAGATAAAAACGTGACGTCTTCTGCTAACTTATGTAAATACGATGTTATTCACATGATTTTACAATTTTTAATGAAAACCAATATGTCAAATAATAAAAAATAAAATAGTTGCACATACATGATACACTAATGATATACTTATGTCTAGAATACGATAGTTTTTGACTAACATAAGTTATGTACATTTATTATTACTAATTTTTATTAATATTATGTGTCGTCTATTAGCTATTATGAATAGAAAGCGTTAGCAATTATACGTAGATAATCTGATATTGGCTTAAACGGGATCCACCTCTAATATTTGAGCTCATTATGTCTCGGAACGATGGATATCAGACAATTAAGCAATTAAAGACAAGGCAATTAAATAGGAAGTGAAATTAATGTAATGTTAGATCACTAATTTATGGAAAGAGAAATTGCGATTGTTGTTTTTTACATCCGAACGGAATAACAGCATTTTACGGTTTCATCCGGAAAATAAATCCTACGAGAAAATGTGATAATAAAGATTTGTAGAAGTCTATAAATATGTAATGCAATAATTTACGCTGTACAATCCTTTGGGTGTTCTACAATAGGTACAAAACCACTATCATCAACAGCTAGTAATTGAAATGTCGTGCAGTGCAACCCCTGTGGAGAGCCAGATAAGTATAGACCACAGACGAATAATAGCATAGACTGCCAACCGTGATACGAATCGTGAATCACTATTCACTCTTACATAAAGTATTCTTTATTGCTGTTTATATAACTACTCAGATACGATTAGAATGTGAGAATTTGATTGGCTCAGATAAATAAAGTATTGCCATTTTTAAAATGGTCGGGTTATAAAAGTGATTATGTGAGCGTCAATGAAGTAAAGGAACTGACAAGAAACCACGCTAGGTTTGTGTGTGTGCATATAAATACATGAAAGTAGCGTAGATTTTATGGCTTTATTCAAATACAAGGAGGTGACTTATCTACCTATTTTATTTATCTGAGACTTGAGGATAGAAAGGACTAATTTGGAACTCCTCGACAAAGTATTTAAGTGTATCTTCCTTAGCATATCCTGCAAACCAGAACACAATAGTGCTTAATAGATACTAATTAATTTTGAGCAGTAGTACTCGTGGTGATACTGTGCGTAAAAGTCGAACTACAAATCATTCTACCAGCTCTGAATAGCTTAGGATTATTTGTCCTATACACGTGTTGGCGATTTTCACATGATCGAAGTAGCAAACGAGCATGCAGTCCACCTGATGGTAAGTGGCGACTGCCGCCCGTGGACATCTGTAATGAACCTCAAATAAGATTAAAGTCGTACCTGAGGTTGACCACAGATGCGTTGCTACCCCTGAGGACTGAGCTAGAACGCCTCGGATAAGTATGTCTCCCTTACCACACCCTTCAGACCAGTAGCTAACAGACCAGTAGTTAACACAGCAGTGCTTAACACTGCTGTTATAAGGCATAAATATGTAGGTATAGCGGTGGTGCCACCGGAGTAGAACTTCATAGAGTTCTACCATCTTTAAGACGTTCTAACTTGTACCTAGTGTTCATACCCAAGTAGACACTCTATACTTAATAATCACTCTAAGGTGTAGGCTCTTGCGACCATAGATTCAGTCCCAGTACCCAATCTAATCCGGACCGGTAAAATATTGTTAACCAAGAAACAATTTGTTTATCTATTGCGTTTTGTTGTCTACGATCTTAATAACGTTTTAACAATGTTCTATGAGAATTAAATTTTGATTAGGGATGTTACACACGAACGACTGGTTGTTGCAGACAGGCGACAAGAAACGATAGGCACTAGGTAATAGTTGTCGACAAGACTGTCGCTTGTGTATTAGCCTAATGATTAGACTTTTATAGGCTGAAGCGGTTCTTGAGTTTTATTGAGGTGACCATCTTTATTCTCAGAAGTAGTCAATGCATAGTATTGACTTTTTATTTGAAGTTAATTCGACACCTATTCCATGTGAAGATGGTTACAAAAATCCTTGACAAGGTATTACTTACACATCAATATGAACCAATCATCAATATGTATAAGTATATCTATAGATACAACATTTTTATTTTTATGATAAATTGCATATGGATGCATAAGAAAAAATGAGATAGCTATGTTTTATTAGGGGTTGTCGCGGTCAATTTGACTTTTATCCGTTGGAGGAGAGCCAGCGCAGGATTGATGTAAGTCGTAAAACTTTAGATCACTCCAAATGCTGTTCAAAATAACTGCAGCGTGTTCTTTAGCGGATTAAACACGTTTTCTGTCTTATATTAGTGGTGTTTGCTTTTTAGATTTAGCTGATCCCCGTGGTTTCCCCCGCGTTAAAAAGTAAAAAGGCATACATATCTAAACATAGATAACATCACGCCCTGTCGCGATGGCGTGTGTATGGGCATAGCACGCGCGCTAATGTTTTTTTCAAAAATTAAGGTAGCCTATGTTACGTCTTAGACCTTCAACTATCTCCCAATGAAAGTCCCGTCTAAAGAAGATTATCTCAGCTACACAGATAGACAGACAGACAGACAGACAAAAAAATGTTCACTTTTTAAACGAGCATGAAACCGTGGAAATCAATTAGTTATAACATTAAACAAGAAAAAGTGAAGAATAAACAGTTAACAAAAACTTATTTGCAAAATTCTAACCACAAATCCACGATCTCGTTTGAAAACTTTAAAGCTTCCTTAAAAAAGTAAAATGTTTATTCTAGCTTTCAACTTTTCTAACTTCAGAATAAATAGAAACGATTAATCAAAAAGTCGCCGCAACAACTCAAACCGACACAGAGACTGCAAGTTCCGTAATAAAATGATTAAAACCGTGGGAATATTTCCCGGAATAGTATTAAATCTCAAGCGTATTCCGTAGTCAGAGTTTAGAGATGATGTATTTGTAAATCTAGAGAGAAAAGACTTGTAAATCCCTTCTCAGGTCAGCTTGTTTACAATTGAATGTAAAATGAAGTTTACACAAATTTACAGAAATAAATAAAGTCAATTGTAATTTAATGTGGTTCATCCAGATTGACACTTCAATTTTACGGTCAGATGAGCGGTCAGATTGAAAAAACACAAATACAGTTATTACAAGTATTTTATGAAGTGGTTAAAATGTAGGAATATTTCCCGGAAAAGTATTAAATCTCAACCATATTCTCCAAAGCCAGAGTTTAGCGATGACCTATTTGTAAATATAGAGCCAGAAGTGCCTAGCTAATATCACAGTTAGTTGGACTTTTTTCTTATTATTAAACTTGTAATGTCTTGAATTGACAATTGGAATGTACTTGATTTAATTTGACATAAATAAAGGTGATGAAACCAGTATAGTTTGATAGTATACCTGGATACCACTGCCTCATTTATCACTGAAGTGGATAAGTTATGCGTTACAAGGATTCGCTTTAGAATATTAATAACCACATGAAAATCACAATATAACAGAAAAATATAGTTATGGCACATTATTAAGATAAAAATTAAAATATTACAATTACAATGCCACAAATAAAATATTTGTTAATTATCTTATTTTTTTGTACCTGTCGTACACAGAAGGGAATAAGCGATCAACAGAAGATTTCGCTTTACATCCATATTGGAATAGCGCCAGATATCGCACAACCGTGTTTTTGCACACAGCTTTTTAAATTCAAAAACCGTCAAAACGCCAAACACAAAAAGTATGTTATCGCAGATATATTTCGTTCGTTAAACATTTTTATTTTTAAAGACCAATAAATTTCCGGAGCTAGGCCAACGTGCCAACATAAAAGTACCAAGTACTTTCCATAGTTAGGTGTGAAATGCAAACAAACTAAGCTATTATATTCATTCGGGCCATTAAGCCCAGAACTCCACTCAAACCGACGTTGGTGTACGCGAAATATGTAGCGCAATCCGTTTCGTTAATAGGACAAGAAAACAAATAGGTAAGCCGAAAACCTTCTATTTATTTGGCGTTTGCCTTGTGAAAGAGCGGTTCCACCTTTGATTAGGCTTGCATCCCTCATTTTTATGCACAAACTTTTATTGTGGTGTGTCAAAGGACGAAATAATCGTGGCGTGAATAATGAAAAGACAATTTGCGTTGACGACGCGAATCCTCGACACGAGTTCAACGGACGCCAGGGTGCGTGCGAACGGGGAGCATAACCACCCCTTACCTTACTTAATATTTTAGTCTATTTTACACTATTTTGATTGATATAATATGTAAATCTTTATCTTAAATGAAACATTACTTCAAAAAATATTAATAAAAAATAAAAACATTTTTTTATTACTTGATTTTATTGGTTCCGAAAAACGTAATTGAAACAAAACACTATCGCTTGTCTGTATAAAATGATATTAAGTGAAACAATAAAAGAATTTCATTAAATATGTTTGTGAGGCATTAATTAATTTGCGAATGTTTGGGTGGCGGGTGTTAGCTTGACGCGCATGCGCGGCGAGGCTTCTGCGCTCGGAGCCCGCGGCCGCCAGCTCGTCGACGCCACCCGCGCGGGCGGCCGCTGTCGCTAACCCACGCTATCCAACTCGATTGTTAATCGATACCTTCTCGATCAAATCAACCAAATCGCTAATCCAATGTGCTAACAAGTCCAGCTCAATGCCGATTACAAGACACTGCCGCGACAATTGCAACGAATGATAATTAATCGTGTGATCGGTGTTTGTGTGTGTTTATGCTGTGTATTCATAGCTATGCCATCTAAGGGATGTCTTTCGCTTGGTTAATGGAACGTCAATGCTGCACGACTTGAAATATCGAACAGGTATGTAAATATGTAAATAACTATAGCAGCTGTAAATATAACATAACATGTAACTTGGCCGTGTAATGTCAAGTACATACATTACAACAGATTATAAAAAAAATTAACTATTTAGCGTAAATTGTACATTTAACTTAGCGTATCTACAAAACGATAATTTTACTTTGAAGATACATTACCTTAATCAGACTGTTATACCTTTACTTTACATATTTAAGGTACATTACTCAAAATGTAGCATCTTAAGGCGAATAGCTTCTATACGTGCCATAATTTATTTCATGCTCATAAATATCTTAAAAGCAGTCACTCGTGTGTGAAATTGGTCGTTTGATGGAAGATCAAAGACTGGGAGGCATCAACACGCTGGCATGATTGATTCCTGACATCGCTCGCTTTATTGGCAATGGTCGAAGGTCAATGCACGGTTAAGCGGTATTTCACGTCACGTCATTTTCGAGAGATTGGAAATTTTGACCTCAAAACTGTCGTTATATTTCGTTCTAAATGATAAATTGCAGATGTCACGATCAAATACTTTAAGTAAAAGTAGTAAGAGATTAATATAATTAGGTATATCAGTTTCATTATAAGGAAATGTTTCGATACAAATTAATATTAGAATACGCAAAATATACTTTATTTCTCGACCTTGCCTGAATAGGCTAAAGATTAAGCCTAATCCGATTTTATCGATAGAATACATGTTTATTTCAATCAAGTCAAGTATTTCAATCGTTGGTAAAATGTAATTTTCAGCTAATAAATAAACAAAAGTCACGACAGTCATGGATTATGTATTTACAGAATGAAAGTAAATTCTTTCAGTGACTTTTTGAAGTTTTCCGCCAACATAAAAATATAGATACAGCATAACTGTACAAACATGGTGTATTTTCCAACCGGTCATAGAAGACGACATCCGAAAGTACAAGGATTAGCAAACAACTCTAAAAATAGCTTTCAATATTCAAAATTTGATAATAAATAGAATTCCATTTAAAAATACCCGTAAATTATGTATTTTCGAAAATCGGTCGAAACTATTTACTTTTGAAAAAAAAAGGGAAAAAAAATGTAACATAGACATAGAATTATAATTGTGAACTATAATTGTGAACATAGTAGGTATATGTCATTTCTCAGTTATTTTGATAATCACATATTCGTAAATAAATAAAAATTCAGGTCAAATACGATAACACTACCTATGAATCGTATTAGACATGAATTTGTCGATTACGATATAGGTAAAATATCGCAAAAAAGGCTCGCAAAAAAGGTAAACGAAAAAGTTTTATTTTAATCACGTATAAGATACACGTACATATTCGTTAAACCAGGAAAAACATATTATAAATATAACCATAAGTAACACTTCTGCTACGATTTCGGAATGACTGATTTTGGAACTGTCTGACGTCACGTTTTCTTCGTTCTACATTATTTTTACATTTTTCTCAATTTTGCAAAATATTTTTTAGATTTTAATAATTATTGAGCATGAATGGATGACAACATAACATGGGATATTTTTTATTTCTGAAGGATCTAGGTATTCATGCACCACGCAAATACGACCAAAAAATAAATAAAAAAGTAGAATTGGTTGATATATTTTTATGATAACATCCAAAATGCTTCCAGTATAACAATAAAGTCCATTCCTACGCTATACTTCTATACTTTAAACCGAAACACGGCAACGCCATAACGCTAATAAATGCAAAATTTGATTACATTCAAGTAGCGTGTACCTATATGTCTACACATTTTTCTACAAAAACACCGAAAATTTCATTAGTAGCAATTCAAGAGGTGGTAAATACTTTACATAATGATGACAAATGAAATCAAGTAATATTACGAGTGCTGGCATTTCCCTCTATCGTAGGAATTAATTACGTGGGACGTTCTTCCACCCACGTTGCATTTAAAATGTTACTTATAGGTTTCCATAACAAAGCCCTTTTAAACAATCAAGGGTTGGTAACTTGATGCTGTGTAACACGTAACAGAAATGTACAAGAATTATGAAAATGTTATAATATGTATTACGGATTATAGTTATAATATGACTAGTTGATCCCTGCGGTTTCACCCGCGTTAAAAAAGTTAAAAGAAATACATGTGGCGCGCGCTAATGCATTTTTCCAAAATTAAAGTAGCCTATGTTACGCCGTTACCTTCAGACATTTTCTAGTGAAAGTCCCGTCAAAATCGGTCCAGTCGTTTATAAGATTACATCAGCCAAACAAACAGCCGGACAGACAAATTTTTTTATTGCATTTTCATTATACATAGTTAGGTATCGTATATACTTTCATATGCATTGAGTAAAAAATGTTATTTTGGAATCACAAACACTTCAATTTTATTATTTGTATAGACGACATTAATGGATGTTGTTAACTATGATATTGTTTGCAATTGCAGTAGAGCTTAATATTGTAAACACACGTCATAGTAACTGATAATAAATAATTTCCCTTGTTTAAAATACTTTTACAAACTTTAATAGATTTTTATGCTATAATATGTGCCATAAAAGTTTAGTATTTATTACCTTCCTCTTCTATCTCCGATTATTTTAGGAGCATTAGTTAAAAAACATTACTTTATGGTCTTATTGCAATGCAATGCATCCTGCAACCAGGATCAACTCCGGTGACACCATCACCACATTTATTTCTTTAATTATCATTTCATTTCATTTATCACTTTTCCGTTATAACGGCAGTGTAAAGCGCTGCTGTGTTCTGGTTTGAAATGTGTTTGGGACTTATACGAGAGATTTCAAAGTAGTCCTCAAGTGTAGCAACGCCTCTGTAGCCGACAGGCAAAACTCCATTCTTATCTAGGGTTGATTACAGTGTCCTACTTTGACTACGAAGACCAAAAACCATCAGATGAAGTATGCTATGCATGCTTGTTTACAATGTGCTAATAAATTATGTAACTTTTTCTTATACTTAAACTTCATGAACAAACTTGATTATATACATTATACTTCTTACAAAGTCTTGAATAATGGAAGTTATCCATTTGTTTTCTTTGTTCCAGAATGAGAGGGGCGAAGGCGGTGTTTCTTATTTTGTTTATCGGTCACCTTTCGGCTTTACCAGACACTATTCGAATAGGTAAGTTATGTACTAGTATTATTAATAGAATCTACTTATTTTATTTTATCCATATTATTCAATTAGAATACAACTACTTAGAAATAATCCACTACCACATATACCGTCATACAGGTTCGTGGTACTAGTTTTGCCGAACGGTTGTCGTGATTGTATTTGGTTGTTCATTCCATTACAATAACTAGCACTAGTAATTTCCATTCAAAATCATGGCACGCGACAAATCCAATTTTGTCGCCTTGCAAACAATGGACTTCTCCTGCATGTTCTCTAATTGAGATATTTTTTGTGAAAAATAACCGCTCCTGTACGACAGACCTGATTGTAATGCTGCAGGAGTTCGACTAAAATCGCCTAGATTGAAAACGTCCTAAAGCTATAAGTTTGGGATATGTAGATGTTTGCAAACAGCGTTTAAATAATCTAAATAGTAGACGTGATAAACAGCTCCTAACTCCAACGCGCTGACATATCGCTAACGATATGTTAGGGCTTTTGAGGCATACGACTGTGAATTGCGACCGCGGATAAGGTGTAAGACAAAAGACATAGACTATGTAGGCTACTTAATTTGGTAAAGAAATAAGACAAACAATCTAGTACTTATTTATAACGTTTTTAAATAAATACTTAAATTTAACGATAAGGCAGACGGGCTACTTGCTGGAAAGTAGTCATGACGGTGACTACTTTCCAACAAGTAGGCGACGGCCTATGGATATTTGTAACACCAGAGGAGCCGCCAATGTCGCCGATTTGGAGGAGGGCTCTAGTTGCATTTTTGCATAATGTATAATCATTACTTTAGCACTCGTTTGTGTCGATTAACACATATTACAATCATGACCTCTAAAGTTATATTTAGATTAAGCAATGCAGTGCGAAAACAGTACACAATAGTACAAGGCGAGTTAAAAAGTTGAAACTATTTTTACCATTGCCATGACTTATATTGCGATTCAAAAAGTATTGTGTTAAATCTTCTAACTTTAATGTTGAACAAAATTAAAATTAATTAAATAAAAATAAATCAAACGCTAAACAATTATTTTGTGATTGTTATAACAATGACAAACGAATTAATTAACTTGCACTAATGACGATTACCAGAGTAACTAAATTGTAGCGCGAAAACGATTTTCATTTCCAAGTCATTTATCGCTACAATTCAGGCCAGTTTTTGCGTCCAGGTCGTTAACTACTAGGAAGGTGACGGTAGTTCTAAATGAGGAGATAAAACGGTTTTCTAACCCATTTCAAAGCGACAATACCCTATCGTTCAGAATACTACCACCAATTAGTTGGAAGCTCCACTTTGGACGTATGAACTTCGACGGAACCGATACCAATTGACCCAGAAACATCATTATGATTTATTAAGGCTAGCTCCCGTAATATTTGTTCTTCCCGCTAAGATAGATTAGTTACTTCCGGCTTTGCCAGAGATATCTCTTCATATACTTTTATTAAGAGAAGGTAATTAAGTAAGCCATATTAATGATTGCACTGCAATATTATCGACGCAGGAATGTAGGTAATAGGAACTCTTACCAAATATACATGCAATTATACAAACAAATACATTTGCAAATAGATACATAGTCACAATCACATACATAATATATACGAGTATGTATAATATATAGATTTTCATTTGTATGAAAACCATTGTAATTTGTTTAGTTTAATTTCTGTATAAGAACACTCACATAAAGATAATAAAAAAAACAAACGTATAACAGTAAATTATTCCATTACCTCGGACAACCTTTTTGAATTCCTACAATTAAATATAACACAATTATGTATTCCTTTTAATTTCGATCGGGTAAACGAAGTTCTTTTGCCTCCGCCTACCGTTTTTGGCACTTTATGTTGCATTTACTTGGGAAATCTATCTAGATATATGTCTGTGGTCACAATAGTTATGATATAAGTAACCTAAGGCAAAACATACCTATTTGGGGTTGCTTACAGTAATCCACCTATGTATGCCGTGTGTTATCTGTCATGAATATTACCACTTTATTTCTTTCCGTGGTTGTCGTAGTAGGCGATTACTTCGTATCGTGTCGGCGTCGTCGTCGTGTCGTGTCGGTTTAATACATATCTAGTACCTATCTAATTTCCATTAAAGATCTAAACAGGTGTAATACAAATGTTCATTATGTACACAAATGTTCTTAGGTTTCAATGTAAGTCATTAGAATAATTAGAATCGTGTTTCTGGATCTAACCCTTTAAATTGGAAGGTACCTGGTTACAACATGTTATTTGACGACCGTAAATGAGGTCAGCAGATTCATTAAAATAAACCTGTTATATAAGCATGTGGGAATTATAAAGAACACAGTTTGCCCCTATATTATATGGTGCTCCACGCAAGTAGGTATTATACTGCTATTTGGCAGAATTATACCAAAAAATATCTATGAAAAAAATACCTATTTAAGGTACGTTTACGGACTTTTACAACATTTCATCATTGCATTCAACAATCTCGAGATTGTGTATTTTTCGAGCTTGTGTGTGTGTCTACATGTGCTTATGTGTGTGTGCGTGTTATGTATGCGTGCGCATTAATAGGTAACATGAGTGAAGCAAAAATTATAGACAGCTAATAAAAACGCGTGTATGTATGCGTTTATGTATAAGTAACATAGGCGAAGTAACAATTATAGACAGCTAATAAAAACACGAAAACATCATATTAATAAAACATTGTTTAAACCAGGTGGATTATTTCACCCGGAAGATGATAAACAAGAGGTGGCGTTCCGGTACGCGGTGGAGCGAGTGAACGCTGATCGTGCGGTGTTACCCCGGGCCAAGCTTCTCGCACAAGTGGAAACTATATCGCCCCAAGACAGCTTTCATGCGTCGAAACGAGGTTTGTATTTTATACTTGTGTAAAATACGATAGATATATTAGGAAAAAAACGTAAGTATTATCAAGTACCTACCAGGTTTGTCTGTACCATCTGTTACCGTTGTTTTGTAACTATACACACTCTAGTGAATTCATTGTCATAATTTATATACCGACTATTCAATTAACACGTAGAGAGAAGTCCAGGTTATTTATGAAGATAAATGTATATACTTAAAATAGACTCCGCCAATTTATACATCATTCATTTTCATACATGACACGCAGAAACAATTTATTACACACTAAATTACTTAAACCACAAGATTGATACAAGCTCAAATAAAATTCTCTTTTTTTTGTTCAAGAAACGTAACATAGAGTATACAATGGAACAGAATAAGCCGCATTATCATTAGATCACTTGATACACAACATAATAAAACCAATAACATCCGTAAGCATGACTAAATAAAATCTATTTGATTGATGCCGTAGAAAATATCTCACATTAGGTATCTATTTCGTTACTTCATCAGTGAAAGGCTAGCTTTAAAGGCGCTTTTTAATATTTTCTATTTTCTGAGAAACTTAATCGTAAGGGATTATCGCGGTGATACTTTGTTTAGAACCTAGTGGATTTAAAATTTTTCATGACATCTTGTTAATCTTTTTCTGTGACAAGGACTTAAGTAGCGTAATTATCTTGTAGCGAGCCTTAAATGTTAGACTTGCCTTTCATAAAATATTGAAGAAAACAAAGTTATGTGTTTTTGAGTAGGTATACGTAAATTAGGTACCGATACATTCACTTTAGAACTAATGATATTGAAAGTCGTCATTGTCGTTGACCCATTACTATGCTGGGCACGAATCTCCTCACAGAGTCTGAACAATTTGGGACAAAGTCCACCGTGCTGACCGATTGCAGATTTTTAGACTTCATACACCTTTGAGAACACATTTTTAAAACTATCTGGCATACATAATTCCTCGCGATTATTGATTTACGATTCATTTTCTAAATTCGAAAGTGCCGTTCCATGATCTTTTGTTTAAATCTTAGAAAAATAATACCATTGTATGTCGTTAAATAGTGATATTCAGTTCGACATCGCATAAAAAGAGTCACTAACTCTACAATAGCACTTTTGGGTCGCAAATAAGTAAGTTGTAGTTCAAAGCAATGTTCCCCGCGGTGTTGTCTTTTAACAAGATTTATTGCCTTACTTATAACAAACTAACTGAGAATGTAATTAAGTCTTGGTAGTCAATTTTATTTCAGTTTCATTTTAAGCATAGCGTGCAGCACGCTAGAGTTTGCTCCAGGCTTTGCTTAAGCCTTAAGAAGACTTGTGCTCGCTAGGACATTATAAAAACTTCCAAGAGAACAAGCTCATTGCGAATATTTATGCACTGTACGGCTCACTCATTATCATAAAACATGCATTTTCACAACTTAATTATGACAGTTGACTTTGTATCTAGAACTTATAATCTTTTCAAGAGCAGTTTTCAGCAGCAAAGATGAAAAAACAACATATTTTGTTGTTTACATGTAACCTATTTATAATACGAGTACCTACGTTAGCATCATTAAATACTAAGATTGAAATAAATATAAAATACTTAGTTAAAATCTGCTGAACCCCATAACACTTAAACTTAATGAAAACACACTAGAACAGGAATTCATTACGTTATGTTTCATTATCTTAGTGAAACTATTCGTCTCAATCTTTTCGAATAAGCCAAACAACTTTTTTATAACAATATACATATGTTTGTACGAGTATATTCATACACATTATTCTCCTTTTAGAAACTTTTTCTCTTGTATATAGAAAAGTATATTTTCATTACGTTAGGAAGTCGAGTATGAATTATAAATTATCACTTGCTTCCTTCGCTGGACGAAAACAACATGAGGAAACTGAAACTTTTTCATACTGTTCTCAAACATTCGTTAAGTCATTAATTCGTATTTACCCGTAGTAGCTTGCTGGCTACTATCTACTACTACTACTATATTATTACTCACTCTTAAGGTAGCTGTGATTGCAATGTAGATACGTATTTTAATGCCTGACAATTAACTCCCATGTTTCGGAAATAGCCTATATAAATACCAAGTGTACCTACCATGATTCTATTTTATGAGACCGCGAGTAAAACAAAATATACAGGGTGTTCGATGATTCGTGTGGATGTAGTAAAATACACCGAATTTTATCGACAAATATTGGTATTATATATTTTTTGTAAATATTGCCATTCTATAATATTTATTTTTTGCGATCGTGTGTTTAAATTTAAGAATATCCACCAAAGTTCCACAAAAATAAAATTTGTGTTATTTGATAGCCTTATATGTGCGCAATAAATCGATATACTGTAACAGAATGTTTCAATAACTTTAGTGGTGGAAAAAGCAGACACCAAAACAATTACCTACAAAAAGTGCAACCTTGTTTTCACTTTACTAGTGCTTCTGAATCAAGGTCGTTGACCTAGGTTTTTATTGTCGCATTGTCATGGTACATTTTCGATGTAATCGTAAGCAAATAAAAATATCTCATTCTATCGTTAGGTATTAGTGAACAATTATTTAATTAAACACAAGAACTAATCCTTTTCACCCAGTGTGTCACCTCCTCCGAAGTGGGGTAGCGGCCATCTTCGGCCCGCAGTCAGCGCCGGCGGCGGCCCACGTACAGTCTATATGCGATACTATGGAGCTGCCCCATTTAGAGACCAGATGGGACTACCGCACGAGACGAGAATCCTGCCTTGTCAACTTGTACCCACACCCAGCTGCGCTGAGTCGAGTGAGTTGTAGATTTAATATGAATTATAGTAAAAGTACATTAGATTAATTAATGAAAGGTCCTATTGAAACTGATCTTCAAACGTCCTATAGAAACTATTTTCAAACCTATAAAACTCTTATAAAGTTAGCGGACTATGTGATTATTTTTCTTACGTACTTAAACGCACGTCAAAAAGAAAAAAAACAGGAACAACTGATTCTGGTTCTGATCAAAGCTGATATAAAAACTACCATGTCAATTGAAATATTTTAATAAAATCGTTCCAAGTACGAGATGAAAGTATCGAGTAAATTATTTAGTGTATATTAACTACTGTTTTATAATCTCACACACACTTCAACATAGTATATAAAACAAAGTCGCTCTCCGCTGTCTGTCACTATGTATGCTTAGATCTTTAAAAGTACGCAACGAATTTTGATGCGTTTTTTTAATAGATAGAGTGATTCAAGAGGACGGTTTATATGTAAATTAAGGCGTGCGATGCCACAGGCAAAAGCTAGTAGTTTATATGGCTATATCGTGCAAGAAATATAAATGTCCGCTTTTAATATTTTTGAGTGTGTGGTTCGAGCTAATTTTAAACAAGGCAAACCAAAAGTTTTACACCAGGAAGTTACATAAAACTTACCCTGAATATATTTCAGTTACGAAAAATCCATCAATGGAGACGCGCGCTGGAAAAACTGCGGTTTAAAAAAAGTACGAGTAATGGCCTGCATTTTTAATTAACTTAAAAAGTGCGAGTATTTACTATTTAACTCTTTAACTAAATGATCTAAATTTAACGGTACATACAAATAGATTGAAAGCCGCGACTTTTAATTTGATTAAAAATACCGTGAATATTTGGTGTCCTACATCAACTTTTACATGAAAAACCGATAACATATTTATGCGTTTTGTTTTTATAGTATGTTGTGTATGGAAAATGTGTTAACCTTTATTTTAGGCTTACGTGGACTTAGTGAGAGCATGGGGATGGAAATCATTCACGATAGTATACGAAAACAGCGACGGTTTGGTCCGTCTCCAAGAATTACTCAAAGCACATGGTCCTTCAGAACTACCCGTAGCAGTAAGACAATTGCCTGATTCTCATGATTACAGGTCCGTAAGATTATGATACACCTCTTTATATTTATCTTTTACTCATTTTCTTATGTTTTTGTCAATTTCTAGTGTTTTTTAAGTTTTTAAATATGACTTATCGAGAGCTACAGATAAATTTTCATTGAGAAAAACTGACTTTGGCAGTCAAATAATCAGAATTTTTATCAATGTTTTTTTCTACAGGCCTCTATTGAAGCAAATCAAAAATTCAGCAGAGTCTCACATAGTTCTCGATTGTGCGACTGAAAGGATAAGAGACGTGCTCCAACAAGCACAACAGATCGGCATGATGTCCGATTACCATAGCTACCTCATTACGTCACTGGTATAAACAAAACGTTATTTAGTTAATTGAAACTTTGGCTAGTTGGATTTCTTTTAATACAACTGCAATAGGAAACAAACTTGCAGTCACGATGGTAAGTGGTGATTGCCAACCATGGACATATGTGTTGCCAACCCTGAGAACGAAATTTTTGTCATCTCATGTACAAGTTAGATGACAACCTCACCCTTCCACCGAAATGCATTTTTTGCTTCAGTGTAAACTATCTGCTACTACTAATAATTGCTTAACGCTAAAAATAGATGCGTTAGTACTTTTTGATCAAAACGCACTCGTTCAACTGCCAACAAAACCAAACGAAAATTTTTGTTCAACTAAATTCCTTTCGTATAGGACCTTCATAGCGTCGATTTAGAGGAATTCAAGTACGGCGGAACTAATATAACTGCTTTGAGATTGCTCGATCCTGAACGGGCTGAGGTACAACGGGTCGTACGTGATTGGGTCTACGACGAAGCCAGGAAAGGTCGGAAGCTCCAAGTGGGGCACAGCTCCTCCAAGGTAGCAAATATCATATCATTTGTATTTTTCTGGCACACTTCATATTTTCTGAGTCGAGCAATGATTGATGCGTAACCTACTTTTCTTGCAGGAAAACATGACTTTCATAAAGGTGAGTAGTGGCGTCATTTGAATATTATGTGGAGGTATTTTTCAATAAAGTGTATAGCCAGATTCCATAGAGATTTTTTTTGAACGTTATTCTACTTTAACTAGCATGGACTACATGCGCATTTACTTCAAGGTAAATGATTACTGCCATCCATGCGTTCACAGATGGGTTGCTACACTGAGGACTTAGATAATCGAAATCGTAATTTATATGTAAGTCAGCAGTCGAAACGCAAATATTAGCTTAGCTTAGCTTTACTTAAGAACTATTTCTAATCCGATCTCTATCTGATAGTAATGCCTTCCTTTTATTTTATTTTTTTCACAACAGACAGAAACAGCTTTGATGTACGATGCGGTGCACTTGTTTGCGAAAGCCTTGCACGATCTTGACACTTCGCAACAAATTGATGTGAGGCCACTATCTTGCGAGGCGGAAGACACTTGGCCTCATGGGTATAGTCTCATCAACTATATGAAGATCGTAAGTAGAGCGATAACTTCTATCTTTGAAATTAGTTGCATCTTATTAAATTTTCTTCAGAATGTATAACAATTTTCTACGTCAAAAAAAAGTGTCAATCTTGAACAAAATCACTGTCTGTATCTGTACATCTCGTAGGAGCCGACTCAGGAACAAATCTAGGAGATAGGGAGGAGCATAATTTTTTGTAGCATTAACACCCACTGCGGTTACCAACGCGTGGTGACTATTGTGGACTCCCCTTAAGAAGAGGTCTTTGTTCAGCAGTAAACATCAAAAGGCTGATGGACGGATAGAAACTATCAACATAGATAATGTTGCTAGTTCTTTTCACTTCACCTAAGAAATACAAAGAATGAAAACAAACAATAATATTGTTAACAAAATGAGGTACAGGAACTTGGATGAGTTTACGGATTAACTGCTTCACCGTGTCGGGAAGTTCTCGAGCCGTTTAAGTAACTTCACTCAAAAGAGTAATGTTATGTTCTTAACTTACCTTATAACGTACTTATTTTGTACCACTTTGGAGTTTTACTTGTTTTTAATAGTTTTATGTTAACGGTAATTTATTTACAAAACTTTTCTTAAAGACGCTAGTCCTATTAAAGATTTGGTCCTTTTAAATGAAGTTATTACTTGCATCCTTTACGAGTAATTTACACAGTATACGCAAAATCACTAAGAAAGGATCGCTGATATTTTATAACATACAAATTGGAAACAGAAGACTGTAGGAGATCACGAATTATTTTTTACTAAGAGGGCCTAGCCATGAAAAAATGAAAAACCACTAGACCAATAAACTACATTAATAACTTTAGAACTGCTAGAAGTAATATAATTTTCCACGTGTTTCGAATGCAAATAGCGGTTGTTAGAAATACTTCAATAATAATTAATATAACTTTCACAAAGGATAATGTTTCAAACAGGTCGAGATGAAGGGATTAACGGGAGTTATAAAGTTCGACCATCAAGGATTCAGGAGCGACTTTACTTTAGATATAATCGAACTTACAAGGGATGGATTACAGAAAGCAGGGACTTGGAACTCCTCAGAGGGTGTCAATTATACTAGATCGTACGGCGATAACCAGAGGCAGATTGTGGAAATTCTACAAAATAAGACTCTCGTTGTGACTACAATTTTGGTAAGCAATAAACACGCTCCAAGTACAGTATTAATCTACCAAAAGCATTTTACAGCTCTCTGGCGACCCACAAAAGTAAAATTAGCGTTCTCAACATGCTACTTGTATACTTGAAAGGTGAACAAGGGATTTGTTCACATATAATTTAAGTACGCCGCTGTAAGAATACTTTCCACATGACTTATTTCCTTTACATAAAATATTTTGGCCAATTTAAAAAATATGTCTAATTATTTAACTTAGCTAATGGATTTTAGATTAAAATAAATCTCATAATTATTTTTATCAATTTTCTTTGTCACAATTTTTTTTTTTTACTATCAACGAATGCTTGATGATATCAATGCTTTAAAATGATATTCAAAAGTAATAAAAACAATATTTACTAAAATAACCTTTTAAAATTCCTATATTAACGTTACAAACGTTGAGTTTAAGCATAATTTATCCACGAATAGCCGATATATCACATTATATTTTATCCCTAGAGCTCGCCATACTGCATGCGGAAGGAGGCGAGTGAAAAACTGACAGGCAACGCGCAATTCGAGGGCTACGCCATTGATCTCATTCATGAGATATCTAAAATTCTGGGCTTCAATTACACATTCAAACTGGCGCCCGACGGTCGATATGGGTCCTACAACCGGGAGACCAAAGAGTGGGACGGAATGATACGGGAATTATTGGAACAACGGGCCGACGTCGCGATAGCAGACCTCACCATTACTTACGACAGGTATTGTTGTATATGGAGGTAATGTTTAATATGATTTTTTGAATATGCTTTTGTGGTGTTGTTTGTTTGTTTTGTGTTGTAAATAGGTACTCATATTCTTCATTATAAGGAATCTAAAAGGTGTTAAGAGTATATAAAGTTCTGAAAGGGTATAATTAAATTTCATCTAAAAAATAGTATTTTTGTGGCCGATTTATTAGTTTTACTTTATGCTCCGATAGATAAGATTATAATATTTTACAATTATCTTTTTTTTGACTTAACATTCAACTCTTAGTTATTAAACTGAAACTGTTCCCTTTATATTTAAATAAATAATATATAGTAGATATTTTTACTTATAATATCAAATTTTAAACTTAAATAAATATTTTAGTGCCAGTATTTACGTCATGTTTCACGCCTTTTGTCATCTTGTGCTCCAAAAAAAATCATTTTCTTTAAAAATGTTTTTATTTTGAACAAAAACGTATTGTAAGTTAGAGAAAAGAAACATCAGAGGTTGGAACAAGCGTTATTATTTTAAGTTCTGATTCAGACTGAAACAAAGGTCTCACCCGAGGGTTTATTCAAATTTACGTAAATAGTAACTTAGTTTACTCCCCATTATAAGTTATATCGTCTATTATATTTCTATTTAATTTTCATTAACCGAGTTCAAAAAGGAGGAGGTTCTCAATTCGGCTGTATTTTTTGATTTTTAAACATGTTCCACGATTTCTCCGTCACCTATGTATAGGCCGATTTGGATGTTTTTTTAATAGTATGTCTATCTGCGCACTTGAATGGACAAAGATGGATTATCTTAATTGCTTTTCATAATATTTTGTTCTTATAGCAAAATAATAGATCAATCATATTGGCAGATTAGGTTTCCAAAGGATTCTTTATATTGTCTAGGTCTTTGTAAACACAAATGGAAGTAGCCCAATCTCGAAAGAATTATATTTCTATTTAAAGATTTTCAGTCACATTTTATCTGTTCAGGGTCATTACTAGATCAGCTACACTCTCACTATTTTATAAAAAAAAATATTATATAACACGTTATGATTACAAATATAACTTTAGATCTTTTTACCAATGTTAGTAGACCATGTCATATGACTGGTGATTATTTCCAAAATTGCTCCGATCTACTCGGTAGGTACCGAGTATACGTACCTGGCATACGAGACCAGAAGTACCTATATGACGCTACATTTATGGTTTGCAGTCATATTATAAAAGCTAACTTCATACTGAGAAGCTGCAGATAGAAGAAAAAAGCCATGTACTATAAAAATGGAAATTCCCAACGAGTTAGAACGGTAGCTCGTTTAAAACACATGAAGCGGAATGGTGTGATAATAGCAGTGACTGCACATACGAGTAATTCTAGTTCTATATGTTAGAAAAATATCTATTTCTACCTCAGTATAGTGGTATTAAGTGCTGTTTGTTTGAATTGTATGATAAGATAGATATACGAGTTATACGAGGTATTCCAACTTAATTATCTGGTGTAGGACGCATCTGTTGATTGGACACGCCGTCAGCGCATCCTTGCTAACAACTTGCCAACCCCAGATTGTAGATCCACCGAAGTGGAGTACAGATGCATGCTATCTTTGAGGATGAAGTTGGAATGTTTTGAATAAATGTCTCCCAAGCCACATCTTTCAAACCAAAACGCTGTAACACTACTGCCAGAACTATAGGCGATGGTGCTTATGGAGGTCAATCTCGGAAAAAATTATCCACACTTTTACGACATACAATTGATAAATGATTCTTTCTGTTTGTCCATTGCTTTCTGTTCGTCTGTTCTTAAATCTGTTCATACATGTGTTGCAACAGGGAACAAGTGGTAGACTTCACGATGCCTTTCATGAATCTGGGCATCTCAGTGCTCTACCGCAAGCCTATCAAGCAGCCGCCGAACCTCTTCTCCTTCCTGTCGCCTTTGTCCCTGGACGTGTGGATCTACATGGCCACTGCCTACCTGGGTGTATCTGTACTACTGTTTATACTTGCCAGGTAAGACTTTAACGAACATAGAACATGCATTTGTACCTAATGAAAATAATGTCTTTAACCAGAAAGAACTACAGTACCTAAATCATTAAATGAAAAGAGAAATAATATTTTGTAATACGATGACGAAATAAAAGAGAGTTTGTAGTAAGTAGTCACTTTCCGCTTCTAGTAGACTCTGATATCTATAAAATTTATTGTTGTTAAAGTTTATTGTTCACTTTGTTTTATTGCCTTTTATACAGAAAGACCAGCTTACATGACCGTTTCTGCAAGTAACCAGTGGAATTTCTTAGAATAAATAGTAAATATATTGATATATCAATAAGTTCATCCAATAGGTTTACTCCGTACGAATGGCATCAAACGCATTCACCAGACGGCGAAAAAATGGAGAACATTTTCTCTCTTGCCAACTGTTTGTGGTTTGCGATCGGATCACTTATGCAGCAGAGTTGTGACTTTTTACCCAAGTAAGAATACAGATACTTCGCATGTTGAAATGATTGAAGCACACTTGTGGACACAAGCGTGTTTCGACAAACATTGATGATCTGAGTGAACTCAGCGAAGTCCACAAATAGTTATTGGATAATTCGCCGAAGCTTACGGGGTAAATTGGCTTTGTTATTCTCGGTTTGAAATGTCAATTAGAGGTGATAAAAACTTTGACTGTAGGTGGGGAGGGTGGCGAATAATTCATAACTATATTGTGAATGACGGGCCGTGTTTGGGCGCAGGTTCAGCCCCTACGAGTGGGACAGCCCGCGCAACTGTCTTGACGAGCCGCCGGTGTTGGAGAATCAGTTCACTCTCTTGAACTCGCTGTGGTTCACTATCGGATCCTTGATGCAGCAAGGTTCGGATATCGCACCGAAGTAAGTTCAATCGCCAGCGACTCTAACCGATGGCTATATCGATGATAAGGCTCTTAAATTCTTTTAACATGAATACTTCTCAAAGGGCTGTTTTACATCAGATACCGGTTTACGAAATTGAGTTGGAAAAGGATTTTGTACTGAAAAGTAGTTTCAAATCCGCAGTCTGGATGGAGAAGTCCGTTTGGCTAATTAGTTTCAAAGCGACCACAGCCCTTTGTGAATTTCAAGCTTCGGTGGTTGCCTAGAGCGTCCAATTTAAATAGAGACGTGCTAGTTATATCAACTAGCTGGTTTTCACTATAATTAGTTAAAGACTCCGTAATTTAGTTGCTAATCAACTCAATAGTTAGGATGTTTTCGATGTGCACGCGATATTTCTGTGCTTGTGTAGTATCCTAGCTTGCTGCATCAAAATTCTAAATCTAAATTAATTTTAAAATAAAAACGCAATTAGCTTTAGTTTCCTTTACTATCTCAGTCAGAATAGTTACATAAATCATCTTTGTTATTTCTATGCTGACTATAACTAAAATTAAATTAAGTTGAAGATACAGTTTATAACGTTACAGATGTAGATGATATTGTGAGTTTGTATTGTAGATATTAATTGTGTTTGTGTGATAGCAACCTATAACGACTAGTCTATAACGTATATTTTTGGATATTTAACCAGAGCCGTGTCAACTCGAATGGTAGCCGGGATGTGGTGGTTCTTCACTTTGATTATGATATCTTCGTATACCGCTAACTTGGCGGCTTTTCTAACCGTCGAAAGAATGGACTCGCCCATCGAGAGTGCCGAAGATCTTGCCAAACAAACGAAAATTAAATATGGCGCGTTGAAGGGAGGCTCCACCGCCGCCTTCTTTAGGGTAATACTTTAATTATTAAGTTTTCTAACAATCCCGAATATTTTGTGTACAGAATGAAAACAATTTAGCAAAGAATAAGGACAGTTCCACGTGAAGTTACTTTTCTATTGTGTTCTGTATTCTCTTACATTACAATAATAATAAATGGTTTTCCATTTTGAAATTGATCAAAGTTAAAACAAGAGAATTGTAATTGTTATTCAATTATAACGTGGTACTGTGTCGAAACTTGTATCACTTTGAGTTTATTTGTCTGAATTCATAGAACTCTTATACATTTTATTCGTAACATTTCTTCCAATCTTGCTTCTTAGAAAGTATACGTGTATTATAGATAATTGCGTCGAACTTTAATCATAATTTATAATTTTTGTGTAGGATTCGAATTTCTCGACGTATCAACGAATGTGGTCGTTTATGGAGTCTGCCCGTCCATCGGTGTTTACTAGCAGCAACAAAGAAGGGGAGGAGAGGGTGATGCGAGGAAAGGGGGCGTACGCATACTTGATGGAGTCAACAACGATAGAGTATGTTGTAGAAAGGAACTGCGACCTCACGCAAGTCGGTGGCATGCTTGATTCGAAGGGATACGGGATTGCTATGCCGCCAAGTAAGTACTACAATCCTAGTTATTATGAAACATACCCTCAATATTCTTTTACTTTTGACGTGTAGTTGTGTGTAGGTATTTTCGTCCATATTAAAATAGGAGAGCCATAGGCAATTAGGCAGGCCTGTAAATGACCAACAAATAATAAAAGTGGGAAGATATAAACCTATACGTATCTTTGTCTAATCACTTTAATAGATAAGGTAGCCTCATTTACTGTCTCTTTTCTTTCAATTGACACATTTTAGGCTGCCTGCCCTTCTTTAAGTATAATAACTCTAATATACCTACCTATCTTTCTCTCAACTAATGTCGATTTTATTAACTAAACAAGTTAGAACTATTTGACATTTACTTGTGGCAGTATCTCTTTTTTCCTTTTAGCAACAAGTATGTGTAATTAGTTTCACATAAAAAATAATGATAAACTTTACGTAGAATAACTATACTCGTATGTATATGTTACATTTTATATCTGCGATTAAATTTTCTTCTCAATTCGTTTAATTATATTTTTTAACGTTTAAAAGTTAAATTCATTTTCAATCGAATCAAAACGTTTCTCGCTTTAAATTACGCGTAAGTTAATTACCAACATATCACGCTACATTAATTACTGTAAAATAAATGTTCACTCAACCTAGTTACACTGATTCAATAAAAATATGAGCATAATTCTCTAACGTAGATTTTTACCCGACTGCGTCAGAAAGAGGGTAATGTTGAGCACATCTACATATGTATGTATGTCCATTTCATAGGCACGCCCTACGGCCCAAATGGCTTGACGGATTTTTACATATGAGGTGTCGTTAGATTCGTCTCGATTGTCTTAGTGTCATAAGCTACATTTTTTTAACTATAGTGCCTGAAATTACGATTTTCTTTTTATCAAAGAAATATGGGCAGCAAAGTCAATTCATTTTAAGCAGTCGGTATTTGTTTTTAAGATGATTTTCTTTTCCATTTAGATTCGCCATACCGCACTGCAATCAGTGGGGCAGTATTGAAACTACAGGAAGAAGGCAAACTGCACATATTAAAAACGAAATGGTGGAAGGAAAAGCGTGGAGGAGGTTCATGCAGGGTAAGTTGACGCAATATTTTTCACAGCATTGAAGAAGTATACGATCATGCAGTTTCTTTGCTGACAAATGATCACTCTAGACTTGGACCATAAGCTATTCCATATAGTACAGAAATTCTATCTAAATTGAATCGCAGATGCTACTCCTGAGGACGAAGATAACCCACTTCTATGGAAGTCACCTGACACAGCAACCCAAGAACTTACGATAGAATTTTGTGGAGATTCTCCACGGTCGAACCATAAAGATTCTACCGAGGCCCAGATTATGTTAATTGGTCACGGCCGACAAGTCATATTGCCAGAAATCAGTGATGAATTAGTGCTAAAGTCGATCAAATGCGTTGCTTTGCTATCTCAGCGAAGTCTGTTGAATACTTTATGTATCTTAAGTTTAGATACTTTATATTTCATAAATGTAACTCTCTTCCCACATCCATGAAATCAGAATATATAACCCTTACATTCACTTACCGCATCATTCAAACCAGAATACAGAAACATAAAACGAACAGGATTGTTGATATGCGGCTATAAACCCAGAACAGATGTAGGTAAATCGTCTCTATATGATAAACACTTGATATCAAATATCTGTCTATCTACCAAACGGCTTAGCGCTGAATTCAAACCGGATCAAGTGTTTCAATATTGCTCAAATGCCATCCCCTCGGAGTCAGCCGAGGTGAAATTCAATTTCCTTACCTTAATACGACAGATCTGATAAACGGGTGAAAACATCTATCCTCAATAGTTAACAGGTTAGCTAACATTTAAACACTAAACATTATCTCTACTTATAATAAAATTGTAACAGGTCGATGTCTGTACATTGAAGATATCGAAAAAAAAATTACATAG
>DWPV01000735.1:0-25369 GCA_018251915.1 Urbanus proteus proteus | reverse complement strand
CTCGTTTCATGTCGGCATTCCACACCACACGACGCCATCCCCCATATCAACATTGTCACTTAGTTAATTTACATTTTCGGATAGCATATCTACCAGACGATATCCATTTATTCATCCTCCAGTTCTATATTCCATTGGCTAATTATTTTTGTTCCGTTGACTTGATTTTACCTTATCTCGCTTTTAAATCAAGTAATGCCTATTATCGCCTTGTTGTGTACTACTTCATTTTATTGCAGACTTTTTGCATGATTGCTCTTACTATTTTGTTCTGTAGAATATAGGATGTTTTTTAATCTACACATACTTACCAAGTGGTTAAAAGACAAGTGTCTTTGAATATAAATTATTACAATATGTATATATTTGCAGACCCAGGAATGCCTCACGGAGGCTTCATGCCCCCGGAGCCGCCGCCGGGTCTCATCAGCTTCTAACGAATACCTCGAGGGTTTCGGAGTCCTCCAGATGATTAATATTATTATAAAGACCCTAAAAACTCTGATTAAAAATAAGGAAAGAATGTGTTATTTTATAATATATTATTAAATTTATGTCGGTTCGTTGTGTATGAGACAATATGAACACAAGTGAAGTGGATTGTGTATTTTTGCAAAGAAAGTACCTACTTGGGAATTATACACGGTGTTTTTCTTTCCATACCATTTTTTCCTTTATATTTTTAGTGACCAGTAAATTAATAATATGGTTCGTACTCAAAGCAGTCTGTCTGACCTTTTCTAAGCCAAGAAAATCAATACTTTAACATCGGCGTTCGTCACCGTTATGTAATTTTTTGTCACAAAAGATACCTCTTCCCTAATATAGCTATTGATTTTTATATTATAAATGGATTTCTTATCTTGAACCTTTGTTTACAATGCCATCTATTATAGACTAATGGATTTACAAATAAATATATTACAATGATACTAAAATTCAGCGCCGGCTTAAGGAAGCGACCCGGGCGGTCGCTGGGGCCCAAGGAGCGGCTGAAGTACCAACATATGTCTAATAAAAAACTAAATTTCTCCCATTTTATGGGGCTTTAAGGGCGCTAAATGTGTGATTCGCCCGGGGCGAAATGTTTGGGCGGGCACAAATGTTTGACTCGTTCTGGGCGCCAAATGAGTGGCTTGTCCGAGACGTCAAGATGCCTAAAGCCGGCCCTGTTTAAATTGGAACATTATAATCTTTCTTATAAGTTCATTTCTATTATATAAAACCATTATAAAACAGTCTTGTGCCACAATATTTGAGTTAAAAATCGAATTCATATTGACAATCCCGACGGCACCATCTACACTGTAAACCATTTTAATTGTTAACAACGCCATCTATTAGTGACTACGACACTTACGCTACAGAAGTTTACGTGCGTATCCACGTAAGAACATATTTTTTAAATGAATTTGTGTGTGTTATCTGCACGTTTGTGCTCATAAAAACCGTTATCTAGGACAGACGATCTATTATACCCATTTTTAGATTTTGATGTTAGCGTTCACTGGATAGATGCAGTTGTTAGCAATTAAAATTGATTTTAGAGCAGATGGCGCCACTGTGAAGCTGTCGGGATTTTCATTATATATTCGGTCAAGATTGTGAAAGTTAATATGATTTAACTCGTAACAAATCGGGTCAAGAAGTTTTTATATTTTACAATTTATTTAGTGTCCTGTGATTGTGTTAATTTAATTTTCTGGGCATAGATAGGTACTCATTTTTATATTAGGCGGTTTTAGTCTCTCTGTCGTATCTGTATGAAATAATGGGGCATGATAATCCCATGTCAAATGGTGACCGATAGGAGGCTGATCACAAATGAATAGTTCCCAACCATCAGGTAGGAACGCCTCATGTGAGTTCACATGTATAGCTGGTGAAAGGCAGAAGTGGTTTGGCGGTGGTGCTGCCGCATTCTGACAAAACAACATCAGTTTTATTTTCAACGTCTTTTTATTTCTTGGTATAAATAAGATACAGTTAACAGTTCTCACTTCATTAGTTACATATAACAGATACCAGTAGAACACATTAGCTTTCGATAATTAAGGGTTGTAAATGAAACTGCAAAGTAAAAACAATAAAATAGATTTCATTTATTGTGAGACGAAAAATACAACAATGGGACTTATCACCTAAGATGGTTAGTGGCAGACTGTTAAAACAATTTATTGTTAGGTACTGTTACGTCACAGTACGCTCCTAATTTATGTCTTTCATCGGGAAACACTGGCACGTAACGAATATCAACCAAAATATAGCAATATAATACACAAACGATACCATGACCTCTCTAATTCACTGAAACCGTAACTAATATTAATCTTTAAACATGTGAAGTTTCAATAGTTTTCATTTTTTTAACTAAGTTTTTTTTTAAAAAGGCTTTATTGATTCCAAGCTAATACTCGATTACTTACAAGATTGTTTAATAGTCGGGCGGCGGCGTCGGCGCGGCCGCCGCTCCAAACGAAACGTAACAACTCTCAATACCGCTACTATGAAACGTTCTATACAAAATTGAACATTGCCGATTCGCTAAATCGTTTGATTCATTATTATTATTTATTACTAAAACAAGTGGGCGGCGAGCGGTCGGCCGCTCCGGTGCGAATCTCAGTACGACTCGTCACTAAGTCCATTAAGTACATGTCTTACTTTATAAGTTGAAAATGCCACTGCTGCGATCCTACGTCGCCTATGTCCGTGCCGGCGGCGCACCGCGGCCGCCCGCGGCTACACATGACATGTGCCCCGCGCGACACGTGCGGCAAGCGCTCCACATGACATGTGCCCCGCGCGACATGTGCGGCATGCGCTCCACATGACATGTGCGCTAGTTGCTGCGTACTGCTGGCGCGAGCGAGCTAACCGCGGCGCGACCGCCTCGCTATTGCTCGTAGAGAAAAAAATCCGAAATTAATTCGTTACATCGTAGACTATATTTTGTTTAATAAACTTGAAGTATTTATCAATAATCAATAAGTACATTATAATAATTGAATAATTAGTATTTGTTTCGTAAGAGACTAGCATTACAAATAAATACCTTCAGCTATACAATTTAATGTTTATTTCTATTTAAACATTTCGAAGATGTTTAAAGTGGACTACGTCGGTTTTTACACAAGAAGGCGCTCCTCGGTTCTTGTATAGAAACTTTTTCGGTTGATGCGTCTACGCTTCGAGATATGACTTACATGTATACTTAGATTTAGGGG
Organism: Urbanus proteus proteus; assembly: GCA_018251915.1. Lineage (NCBI taxonomy): Eukaryota > Metazoa > Arthropoda > Insecta > Lepidoptera > Hesperiidae > Urbanus > Urbanus proteus. The sequence continues at coordinate 22,142 of DWPV01000735.1, read as the reverse complement.
AAAAGGTCGTAAAAACAAAAAAGTTATTGAAATTTATAACAAACACCTTAACTAATAGTTCAATAATTTAGTTTAAGTATATAAGGCGCTGGCGGGCGGGGGCGCGCGGCCGCTAATATCACTCGGCGTACAAACGATGATGCTGCGCTACAAATGAAACAACTTTATACAAAAGGATGAGTCGCGGACCGCGCGCGCCCGCCCCTCGCCGGCGCTCCACAACATGTCTTTGACAAAAGCAATATAAAACATTTCATTCCGTGTAAGAGATGACACGATTCTATGCGAAAATTTTTATTTTTATTTTCAAAAAACACACGCCCATTCGCTCGTCATTGCGCTTAAATCTAAAATTAATAATTAGACAATATTTTTTATTCGTTCAACAGACGCGCGCGACTCGACGCGACGCGTATAATAATAAAATATTTTCAAAACAATCGAATAATTAAACACACTAGTTAACAATAACTCATGTTCAAGTACACCGGCGGCCGAGCGGCCGGCGGACGGCCGCGCCGCGACCGCGCGTTCGGAACTAATACGTGACAATCCTCGTTTAAAAAATATGTATTTATACACGATCGTCGGCGTCGATACAAACGGAGCGTGGCGGCGAGGCGGCGGGCGTCGGGGGCCGTTAGACGGCGGTCTCGGTGTGCGAGTGCGAGGAGAGCCGCTCCACGTCCAGGTCGTGCGGCGCCAGCGCGTCGCGCGGCTCGTACTCCACGCTGGACGAGTGCGAGTAGCGCTTCGACAGCGCCGTCTGCTTGCGCAGCGCCTCCGCCAGCGCCGCGTCCGCCAGCGAGCCGCGCGAGTCCAGCCCCTGCCGGAACGCGTTCACCACGCGGATCTGCGCGCGGCCGGCCGTCAGTGCGCGCCGGCAAGCCCGCGCCGCCCCCGCTGCCTGCCCTACCCCCCGCCCCCCACAACTCCACACCTTGCTTACGGAAGCGATGCGCAATCCCAAGTGTACCAGAATTGTGCGATTGCAGATGTTTTATAATTCAAAATCCAACAGAAAACTAATATTATAAAAAGTGGTTGTATTCTGATCAATTCCGGGGGCGGGGACGAGATAATCATTTAATCGCAGACACAGCAGTGGATTGGAATGCCACAATTTTGTGAACAAAATAGTGCCAATAGTGTGTGCGTCGGTGGATGTTCTCTTATCTCGTCTTATAAACGCACTCCCAAGTAGCATCGAAGCATTTTTACAGAGGAGTGCGTCTCGAATTAAAAAGGCAGCCGGAGCGAGACGGGTGTCAGCGATCATAAGTCACTCCTTCTAATTCATCACTCGTGTGGCAAAACAAATCGTCCATGGAGGAAATGTATTCAACGATAAGACTTGAAAATCGCACAAGCTGCATAGAGAAGCAGATTTGTTTGGCCACGGAAATCTGGGTGCTGAAGCAGAAGGAGGCGTCGTCACATGTGATAAATATACATTTGTCGAAAATGAACATAAATATAAGCACACCGAGCCATTAGAAAAGAGGCGAGAAAGCGGTAGGTAATTCAAAATTCCAGTCACAGATATCGTTATCTTCGCAGCGGGATCCCGCGCGCATGCCATGCAGTGATACATCGAAACTAGTCCTCGTCACTCGTCTCCGAACATCTGACCGTGTGTGGGCTCGGCGGCGCATGCGTCTGTGACTGCATTTGGACATTGACCTGCTACGTGGGCTACTCGCGAAGCGCTATCTGCCGACTGCTAACGAAGCAACAACGATCGCTTTATCCGGTAGTCGATGTCCGATCATCAAAGCGCAAGCTCACTCCACCCTAGTTCCGACGCGAGACGTCTCACAGCGCGGTGATGCCTACGATTCCGATGACCTTAAGCTCGTTAGTTTTGTATCTAAAAGCTATTGATTTCCAAAAGATGGGGGTTACTTTGATGGTGTCGAGATCCCTGGCGTTATGGAGCTTGCGGTGGAACCCCACGGATAACGGTTCGATAGTGAGTGCAGATGTGACGCAAAATAATATATACAACACTACGATGTCGTCCGCAAGTATGATGTGATGCCAACATAAAATATAGCGGACTAATGTTGCTATCAGCAACTATCTAACTAGGATCGCTATTGATGCTCAGGTATTTGATATAATTACAGAATTAACGAAGGATTTAAGGTCTAATTACAATTTTACTGCGAACTGCGTCTAATCAGGCTTTCTAAAATGAGGAGTCGGATATGGACACGTGAAATGAATGAATCTAATCTTATGACATTTAAAATTACTTTCATTTCTATTTCTAATATTTCTGAAATCTATTGTTATTTCTTGAAATATGCATGAGGACTATCCATTACTGAGATTCTCTAGTAAAATTATTCATATAGTAGGTCTTTTGTAAATAGTTAGAGACCTAAACGCAGAATACCATTATTTCTTACCATAAAAAGATAAACATATAAAAAATAAAATACCTTCCATTTATGTCTTTCATTTTGGCTTGTCATTGGTCGTTTTTTATAAATTGACAGAGCCAAAAATTATAACTGACAATACCATATCTAACACAGACGACAACAGTTGAAGCGGCGGTAAACAACTTACCAACTTTGTGCGGCGGTTGAATATCGTATGACACTTAAATGAACGGGCTTTACGACAACACATAGGAATAAAACACCGAGACAAGCACACCGACATGAAAAACATAGCGCATGCCTCAGTCGTGCGTGGTGTAAAGCATGCAAGCTTACACTGACCGATTAATTTCAAACGGACAAACGGAAAACATTTACCTATACAATTATATACAGTACACGACAAGGGAGTGAAACTAAAGGGTCAGCGTCTAAGAGACGAAAACGGGAAAGTTAGAACGTAACAGTTGTAAGTATAGAGTACAGTAAATACAGTAACAAAACTGCAAGGACAACGTAAAAAATAACAAACAGATTTAATGAGAGAGAGCAGGCTTTGGTTTAAATCTTACAGCTTGATCGGTGGATGTCTTGCTGTAGGGCACCGGTATCAAGCGCTCTTGCAACTCGCCACCTATGACCTTCCGTGTGCAATGGGGATTCATGGAAAAGAAAATAAAAACAAGAATATGAAGTAAGAGTAACACGACACGAAGGGTGCCCCCGAAGGACAGATATGCTGCCTCCAACGCTATCCCACAAAATATTTTTACTTATACACGTGTTGACAATCCAATTGCTTTAATACATTTTCATTTGTAGATGTTTTGCAGATTTGTATGAATACTTTGAAAATTTTATGTGAATGATTTGAAATAGAAATCCTAAACGTGAAACATTGGTTTGTTAATCTTCATAAATGATACCTATAAAAAGTGAAAAATGGATTGGATTTTGTTAACACAGCTAGCGAGACATTTATTGCCATGAATAAAATTAAATTGAAATACGAAGGAGTTACTGAGAAGTTTATTATAAATTGAGATGAAATTATTTTGAAAATTTGAAAATTATTAACAGACTTCTGTAGAATAGCGTTGGTCTGGCAGTGAAGGGTTCTGCAGTGTTGAAGGTATTAGGGATAGTTCGAAGCAAGTGCGCCTCGCGAAGCATGGATAGATCTTAGAAAGAAGACAAATAAAAGATAGAGTAACATAAAATACCTAACGCGGGGTCCTCCTAGTCTTAAAAAGCACATTCATGAATTGTGCACTTAAAACTATCGTAATTACATATTCCATCCAGGGCTCCGATACAATATGAACGTGAAGAATTGAAAAAAAAATAAAAAAAAACAAATAAAAAAAAACATCGATCATAATGTACACGCTTGTTGGAGTTCGGAACACACATCGAACTCGCAGACTCGTCGTAATACCTTGTGCGTGTGTGTGTGTGTAGGTATGTCCTCCGCACGGCGGGACAGTGTCCGTCGTATCTCATGCCATACGATCTAATTAAGCACATTTATATTTTTAACGTAGTTGCTCACATACCAGATACGTAGTTTGGAAATCTAGAACACAAGCGCTATTTACAGTGGCTAGCTACATTGGCTTCTAGAATTTATAAATTGGGGCTATCGTATAGTAAAAAAGTGCGGTATACGTCTACTTTCAAAGCGTTACTTAAATCTATATAACTAATAGTGTTAGAGCGTGAAAATTTATTAAGTCTAAAACAGACTAACAAATTTGAAAATTACTCAGAATTCTCAATGTTTAGAATTGGAAACTTGATAAATTTTCACGCTGCAATTTTAAACTACGTTAAAATGCCGTGACTCATCCATGCTAGCTGGTGAGGCTACCGTACATGGTAATGAGTGAAAGCGGGAAGCGATTCTAACATCGATACGACCGTACGACATACATGGCCACTCGGCCGCCATCAAACATCTGACATCGACACAATCATCTCAGTTCAATTACCTTATAGTGCGTCGCTCCGGTACGGTTGTTTGAAATAAAAGTTACTTTGGAGTATAGGTACTTTATTACTAAATTTTTAATAGGACACCAAGCGTCGGTTGACCAATAACAGACAGTATTTCATACCAATAGCTGTTTTAGTAAATCATGCTTCGATTCTGTTCAATTGTGTTTTTCACTATCTATTTGACTACCGCGGTGAACTACTAAGCATATCGAAAAATTATCTCCGTAGCCTATCTTGGTATACACCAAAACACGTTTAAACTCGTTATATAGTAATTTTAGAATATATCTTTAATCTATACCTTAATACCTATAGCAGGCAATGGGTAACTCACTAAATAAAGTGCATTTAATGATAACTTTAGGAATCATTATAATATAAACGCTAGTTGTAAATAACATAGAAATTTAAATATCGATATATCTCACGTTACGTTCAAGGATATTTAAATTTGCTTGCGAGATAAAAGGTAGGGTAGTAGAAAAGAAAAGAAAAGAAATGATAAGAAGTTTGGAAGACCAGTAGTAAGAAGTATAGTAGTGTTAGGTGTGAGTGTGCTTTTCGTCTATAAGAAACTAAAAGTAATTGGTCTTTAACTATAACATGCACTTACTGACATTCAGACTCTACATTGAATTTCTCATTTACATGCAAGAAGGTCTACTGTAAACGTTAAAGCAAAAACAAAAGGGATTGGTACATCAGAAACCTAAAACTGCTCACTAGACTATAGACGACAGTAACCTTTAGAACAACAACATAGAGTATATTCAACAGTAACTAAGAATCAACACTAAACAACATGTAGCATTCGATACAAAACACAATTAACAAGCAAATTTAAATATCTTCCTTAAAACGTTTAAAAGCACTCGATAGCACAAATTGTGACTTTTTTTTATAAAAAATGGCACATTCATTATAGTAATATATCATCTTTATAAAATTTTTACTTCGCACAACACACAACAACGTTATAACTATAAAAGAGAGAGACAAAAGATTTTTTTTCGATTATTTACAGAAAGAAAACAAGTCTCATTGGTAAAAAAATAAACGAACGTGAAAACGGCTCTTTATAATTTCAATTATAAAAAGAATACTTCGTCACGACATATAGCTATAAATATTCGATCTAAAAGAGTGCACCATAATTACATTAAACACTAATATATTTTGCATCGTCTAATATATCTTACGCTAACTTCCAAACAAACAAATCTTACGCTATCTACTACATACACTTGGAGACTGAAAAATGCGTTATCTTAGTATTTTACGTAAGTTTTTTAGATTTTTTTTAATTTAAATATATCGTTAGTATAGTTTAAATGGCAGTATTTAACACATAAAGGCATTGAGTGAAGCTGTCTTTCTATATCGCTCCTATGTTAATTACGCACTATTGTGTCTACATTGGGGCGGTAGTCGCCTTGGCGGTCCGTATTGTTAAAGTTTAGTCATCGCTCTGATGCGATACGGGGCTGAGCGCCGGTAGGGAGCTCCCGGCGCTCTGCACGCTGATCCTCCGGTGCTCGGCCAAATAATTATTGACAAAAATCCTTCGGCCGGCCAATATGTCCGCCTTTTGCTGGAAAACAACATCACGCCACTGTCAGCCGCGGGCGAGCGACGCGCGCGTAACCAAACTGCTCGGTGTTGCCAATACCATACGTCAGAACATTGCCAGTGTTCCAAAACCAAAATTATGCTCACGACCGACAAAATACTGGCCGTTTGTGTAACAAAAACCAAAATAAAATAATTAAACAATAGATAATAACATAATAGTAAAAAATATATATTTTGATGTTTTTGGTTTTAGAACACGGAAGCTACGTGTGTGTTATTAGATTTTAGTAGAAATTTAGTAAAAAAGATTTCGACAGCAGTTTCGTTACTAGCCAAGTGCCTATCGTTAACTAAGGTAAGGGGGCATTCACACTAGTTGGGTCGGGGCAATCGAGGGCATCCAGTAGCAAGTACAAAATATATAAAAGAAATAATAAATGGGAAAATTACCGTGTGAAAAGCTACTACTACGCAGAAAGTTGAAAAAATCCGGTATGTGAGCTACATCGCGACGAATGCGAGTGTGCGGTCATTGGAGGTACAATAAAATGAAATATCGGTACAATCTAAATAAATACTTTTATTAAAATGAGTTTCTTTAATCAAACTGGTCGCTTATAATGCCGGTTAAGTATGTTTCGTTTAACAATTAATGTATTCGTTACAAGTAACTCAAAAATAAGTTAAAGATAATGAAATCAACTTATAAAATAAGTACTTACACAACCGAGTCAACGATAAAAAAATAAATGAAAAGAAAAAAAAAGAATATAATCTAAAAGCATTTTTTAAATTTCAAAATCATAAACTAGGTTAGGTACTTATTTCTCTAGTTTTGGTGTAATAGTGGAGATAATATAATATATATTTTATGCGCTTTTATCATTTTTGTATCGCTGCTTACACACTAAGTTAGAAGTTTGGTAGTTATAGTGGTATGAATAATATATGTAGCTTCGTTCGACATCGAACACAAACTCTACAGTATTAATTACAATAATAAACTCAATTAGTCTTTAGACCGTTCACTGAGACTCTGATAATACGAAAGAGTTAAAACATAATTGCATCTTGCACAATAAAAGAATACAAGGAAATCTACGTACCAAACATCTAAATAATTAAAAAAAATACAATTGTGCATACTCACAGACATCTGTATACATGCAAAACGCTGTAACATAAGCATGATCACACTTTAAATGCGAAGCGAAATTAATTAAAAAGTACAAAAAAAGAACAATATTTGTACCAAAAAAAAAAGTATTGAAACATCTCTTCAATAGATACTCTGTACTTACAATCTAAGTGCGTCGGCCGCCATTTTGTGTCGCGACACAAGATGGCCGCACGTCAGCGTACACCCGTCGGTGTGCGTCATTACATGAACGTTCCTATAGTCGCGCTACGGTCAGCGAGTATGTACCGAGGACGTCAGTGAACGTGCAACACGAGCGTCATGCTTCTACTGTATACTGTTTACTGTTACTGTACTGGGTTGTACCTACGTCAGTCAGATCCGACGGCCCGCTCGCCGCTGGTCTACCGCCTACGCGACTCAGACCTACACTTACCGTTAACATCTGAAATAGAGCGGTTTCGCTAAAAACTGGGCGGCCCCCACCATAACTATGCGTGTCAAAGAAAATGCTATGGAATTTGCTTCAAATTTTTTAATAATAATTAATCGTAAATATTTTACTCGTTAACGTAACATTCGCATAACCAAGTCGTTTGTTCGTACACCGTGTAGCGCTCTTATCCTATGTGTTGTCTCATACGTACTAAATTTTAGGAAGGGCTCAGTTATCGCTATAATACAATCTATCGGTAGTATCGGATCGATATAACATTTCCAGCTATTATAATCGTAGAATATAATCGTATCTCAGTTATTAAGTAAGAAACGGGTATAAGTGGTCCCAAAATTGACTATGAAACGAAACACGAAGCTACCGAGCGGTTTCCGCTCGCTTTACAGTAGACAATTCCATAACAACTACTTACATACAAGCTAGTGAGATTTGAAAATTTTTAAAAGTATCATTTATCTCAGTAAAATCTTTAAAGTTAACAATTACATTTTTACCTTTATTTAAAAGAGTTTCTATATAACAGCTATACAAAATATCACTGCTCCGATATACATATAAAGAGACGTTAGAGGAAAAGAAATCTACCTTATTTACAAACAAGTTTGTCTCGAGTTTAGCAGTGTTCGTCGAATTTGTGAACGAGTGACAGACCGACTCACGGAATAGACTAACTACGTAATAGGTCCCGAGGTGCGGATATGCGCGATCGTCGAATACTCAAATTACATTCGAACACCGCTTCGACCGACGCGAGTCGGATGGAGGGCGCGACAACAGGCACAATTCGGTATAGGAGCCCACTACCGGCTTCTAGCTGCCGCGACGTTATCGCTATCGTCTACCTAGCTCTAGAACTTAAAACAAAAACGAAAAAAAAAAACGCTTAACGCTCAACGAATCGTGAACGCGGGTCGGCGGTTAAGTACGGGAACGTAGCAAGAGGGCGTGTCCGGGTGCGTCGGGCCGTGCGGTGCTCAGAATATGGTGGTCTCGGTGCGGGGCGCGTCGTCGTCGATGTAGGCCATGTCGGGCGGCGGCGCGCGCAGGCGCGAGCGCAGCCCCGCCGCCGAGTGCGCCGACAGCCGCTCCTCCAGGTCCTCCAGCGTCGACTTGAACGCGCGCACCACGCGCAGCTGCAACCAACACAACCGTCGCCCGAGCCGTCCCGCTACCGCCCGCCCCAGCGCGCCGCCGATACCGTTACCGAGTGTGGTGTGGATGTTCTCTGTACGGCCCGTCGAGTGTGCGCTCTACGCATGCAGCTGACGCCCGGCGCCGTGCGAGCCAACGAACGATACGCTAGGGAGGTGCGAGCGAGACTGCCGGGGGCGCTCGGGTGGCCTCGATGAGGGACGCGATGACACATCACAAAGCGAGATCGATGGGGGGAGGGGTCGTGTCAGAACGTCGATGACGAGGGTCGAAGCTCCGGTCGATGGTGCGGGGGAGGGCGCTCGTGCCGGATGAGGGCGGTCTACAGCCGGAGACGTGGGGAGATGCATTACGGACGAGAAAACTCAACTATTGAAAAAAAGCTCCCGGTGTGACATCGACCCTGGACCAATCGCAATCGACTGTTACGACACAACGCTGTCAAGTCAGTTTCAGTTTTCGTTTAAAACGACAATTCGTACACATAAACGCTTCATTACTATTATTCATTGAATGTATTGAATACATGAAGAGTATTAAATTAATATAGAAGTTAGTACCATTTTTTTAATCGATAACGAATAAAAAATATTGTACATTTATATTGAAATCCCGATATGTACAACTGAAACTGAATTACGTCATCATACAACACGATTTAGGTCATAAAATAAAAAAGCGAAGAAAGAAAAAAATAGAGTTTTTCAAAAACATATACACAACGAATAAAAGCCTAAAGCGTCCACCTTTCGGGCGGTTTTAGGAAATGATAATCACAACAGCAACATATCCAAAGAAAAAAATAAAAAAATCACAACAATCCTAAGGAAATTTCGAACGATATTCGTTGTCCAGTATTGCGAACGGTCGAGTGTCGTATCGTAGCGTCGGGAGTGGGGGTCTACGCCGCTACGCCGCTACGCCGCTACGGTTTGCTACGCCATAGGGGCCGCTAGAGTACCGTGAGGGTCCGCGTAGGTCGCCGGCGGCCGCCGCGGTGCACTACACCTCGGTCTCCAGCACCGGCCGAGGCTGCCAACAACATCTCTCTACGACGCGCGGCTCGCCCCATTCGACACCGTCCTACGTCACCCCTGGCGTTACGACCGCCGCGCTCGGAGAGATATGGGGCTCACGGGCAATACCAACGATTACGTGACCATATAATACGACGCTCTATTTATTTTTTACATTTTTCCACTATAAATATGAGGAAAAATTTTACTTTTTGTCAATACCCAATTTATAATTTATACTTGTTTATTTAAACTTTTTGACGTCCATATTGATTTTGTGGTGGACTTATGATTTTAATCTTATTTCATAATTTCCCCATTCTTAAAAGAAAGCTATTGTAATAACATAATAAATACGACAAGTATCCCTGTCATTTTCGGACATTTTTAAAACAATTGTATATTTTTTGCATTTTTATAAAGAGAGAGCAAAATATGACAATCTATGATGCTCATTCTGTCTCTCACGAAAAAATAATAATTAGATAAATATTTCAATCTCATTATATTTTTCATACAATCCCCATGCGTACGTATTTTATGGACACTTATAAACAACTATTCTGTACCTCTAAACCATTGATCGTAAAAAAGAATTATCCATGAAACAGAATCGAGGGAATTTATTGGCAACGTCTGAACTAGTCCATAAAAAAGATAGTAACGATGTTTATTTCAGGATCAGTGGAATAGTTGTTCGTATATCATATTGCCTACGATTCTGGATCACTTCAAACGCGAATATCGATTTATTGTTATTGCGTCCGGCAATATATCTTTACCCGATAGGCTGACGTCATCTTTGTACGTTTCATTTTTGATTCAATGTACATTACAAACTACCAACTGTACTTCAACGACATCTATTTAGAATGTTCTATTTTTAATCTACCTAGACAAAACTGAACTACATAATTTAGCAAATAATAGGTACAAGTAAAAAAATAGCAAAGTATTAAATTAACAAAATTGTACAAAAAAATATTAACACATAAATATGGGCACTTCATATTTATTCGGGAAGCATATTTTTTATTCATACGGCATAATGACCTTTATATTATTACTTTGATTATTATAAACTCTACTATGTTCATTATTTACTCGATGGCGGGTCGTTGTAACTATATGTTTAATTAGAAATTAAAATATTTGTCCATATTAAATTATTGAGTATGTATTTAACACGCGTATAAGATGACGTCATATTTCTAGACCAACAAAGCTGTATTATTTAATTAAATATTATAAAACTTTGAAATTTGTCCCCATATCTGTCCTAGCTAGCAGGCCAACGTGAAAAAACAGACCCTTTGTAACTTACACAGTAATAAAAATTGTAAACAAGTGTTTGTAGATGGGGTTCGGGGATTAGTGTATGACCTAGCATGGCGAACTAAGTTATAGCGGAGTTGCTAGTGTCCGTCTGTTAGTTCGGGGTTGATCGTATAAGGATCTACTGAATGGATTGCAACCGGCTTTTCACAGTTTAACTTTATTATTAGCAAATTGGGGATACATTGTTATCACAACAAGAATTGAGAGATACCGTTTTGTCATCTAAAGGTCTGTTGCGTCGCGGGAGAGACCGCGTTTAAGAACTAGTAAAAAACAAAAGATAAAGTGTCTGGTGTGAGGCATGTATGCGGCCGTCGGGGCCGTGTCGCGTGATACAAATATGACTCGGAAGTGCCAACCGAACTGAAAAACGAAACCAAACAGTAAAAAAAATAATAATGAGGAAAATAAAAAGAGGGGAAGTCGAATCGAGGCCTTAGCTACCCTGAAGAGTGAGGAGACTACACTAAGCCTACACAACGCTGGGCGATGACACCTACGATGCTGGGGAAACCGGGGCACACCTAACGACAATACCAGACGTCTTCTATGCGACTATTTATCATTTATTTATTTATTTATATATTTATTTTATGTTTTTATTCGAGTTCTATCCAAATTCCATATGCCTCTATGGTGGTGGCACGCGGTTTTATCTCGGTTCGTGATTTAGTAAACATGTTACTTAGTGATCTACCATGCCATGTTAATTTTAGTATTTATCTGGATTCGGGAGCCAAGGAGGAACAAATGTTTGCCTACGAGTTTTAGCGCGTTTTTCAGATACAATTGTGAAAACATTACGAATAGGAATTATCTATTTTTTTTTGTTCTCTAGTAATAGTGTAGATGAAACTAATTTAGCTCATGATATTTGCACAATTGTAGCGTATTACACGAATAAGTTATGAAGCTACACAAAATCACTTTTATCGGTTATTTTTACAAACAATCGTAATTGTTCGTTTGTTAATTTCTTTCTACACATTATACTCACCATAATGTCCGCACCGCGGGCGTGTACCAACTATATACATACATATACGGACACTACAACAAGCCTAACATAATACGCAAAATAACACAATGAAGGCAACTTTCCAACGGCAAGGCAAGCCATAACTACATATATGAACCTTCGTTGCCCAGTTTGACGCTTACCCACCTGACTGACAAACACCCCGACATAGCACGGCTAGGGGACAACATTCACAAACATAAAACAAAAAAGTAAACAAAAAACAAACGGAAAAACAAACAAACAAACATTGACATTACAACGGCAAAGGACGGGTTCGACCGAGAACGGTTAAACTTCGGTGTTAGTACGGCGAGCACTCACGGCATGCTCTCTACAAATGTGTATAAACATTTTTTTGTATTGTTTCGTTGCATTTTATTTTAACTGTTCGTTCAAAAAAAATCCACTCCACACTCAAATAAAACGTTCCTTTCATGGGCAGTAACTGAACACAATTCGATACAAAAATAACATATTGAAAAATAATTTTAAAACATTGGGAAAACATACGAAATTAACATGTTACTGCCCGTATTGATATCGGTAACGCGTGTTAGTCGTACGCCGTGCGGCTCTGGGCCTTGGGTCACGTACAAACGGCGTTTGCCATTCAAACAGAGCTTGGGTTGCTTTGGATCAGTAGCGAGGAGGTAACGGGTTGGCGTTTCACAAGCAAAAAACACTATTCTTAAAAAATAAAACAAATTAAAAAGAAAAAACAGACAAAAAATAGTAAAAAATAAAACAAACAGTCAGTATGACTAAATAAAAGATAGACAAGAGTGAAGAAATAGTCATATTTATACCGCGTTGTGGTTTCATGTAGTGTAGATATTATAAAAAATAAATATCTATTGGGAATAGTCATAGTAACTGTTTGGTGGGGGGTGGGGTACATAATATGGGGGGGATATAACATCGTCACAGCCTACATAAATCGCATGCCAATGGGTTGTGGTACAGGGTGGGGGTACAGTCAACTCAGGTATTAAATTATAACAGAAATTAATAAATTATAATAAATAATATTGGAAAGCGTCAGACTGTATTCCTTACTGCGGAGCATGCATGGCCGTTACACGCGATGTTTATGCTATCTAGTGTACTCTAACTGGGTCTCAACCCGGTTTCATCACACAGACAGAAATAAGAACGTAAATTTGAAAATATAGTTAGCGATAGCTCTCTTCGGAAGACTGAAAGTATAGAAAGATTGAGACCTGAAATGAACAGATTAAAACGAAAGAACGAGTAGATGTCATGAAACCGGGTGCCAGAGAATTAATAAGTTTTAGAAAAAAATTCTAATACAACACTATTCGGTTGCTAATTTTGATCGTTTTTTGTCACTCTAATTCCAATTTGTTTTCTACCAAAATGAGAAACCGAAAAATATTGTTGTCTACGTTAATCATGGGCCAAAATAATATAGCGTCACTACTGTTATTACTCTGTAAAGTGTTTCTCTGTGTAGGTATAGAAATAATTACTATCGAACAGAAGTATAGGAGAATGAACAAAATCATGAAAAGGAAAAAAAATGAAATGAAAAGAAAAAATAAATAAAATAAAAACAAAATAAAAAAAATATAAAAAGTCGTTTTGAAAGTTTGAATTCATTATCGCAAAAAAATTACATGTGTCTTCATTTTAATTATTATATATATGATATATATATATATATCAAATTTCGAACTGTGAATAATCCGGCTTACTGTACCAATAAATCAAATAATGTGTAAGAAAATGAATCAGCGTAATCTCTATGACGATATTATCTATATATGGATGCATAGTATTGAAAATGGTGGTTATATTCGACTTGTATGCAAAAATAGTAAAAGTATATATAAATGGACAATAATATCGATAACTTAGCGTTAGGATGCCCAAGGTATCCGCTGTGGTGGCCTGTTGACTTTGCAGTATATATAGAAGTTTTATATATTTCTGTAAACTAAAAAACTCATCCCTTTCGCGTTTACCACGAACACATAGGCTCCTGCCACTCCTATATCATTTATTTCCAAATTCTTTTGATAATACTGAAATTCCATATATTTTATATATCACGGCGTTTCTGTACTAAATTTTATCAAAACTTGAGTAATATTGATTTTCACAAAAGTTATGTCAAAATTTAGTACTTAAACTTTATAGTACTGAATTGTCGTAGATTCTCATCATGGTATATTATAAATTAAATTACAATTAAATATAAATCAGTCTTAAAACCAGTCTTTTTGGAAAATCATGATGTTTATCTATGACAAATAATAATTGACGGTCGAATGCAATAAGCACATAAAATATTTTTATATTGAGAATTTAATCCAACGGCATACCGTTTTATTAAAACGTCATAAGTTTAATGCCTTATTTGCAAACGATCTTCAAAAATATTTCTGTGAATAATCATATGAATATTTAAGTGCTTCTATTCTTACTTGGAATAATTTTATTGATAACAAATTTTAAACTATTTTTCGTTAAAATAAATTAAATTTGCTAAATAACTATTCACAGAAAGTTAAGTACAAATCTGAGAGATTTTTTAAAAATTAACTTTTAAGACTCAGATAAGAACTAGATATATCCCAACAATTATTTGATGATACAATTATATCAACAAACAATAGACATTTACTCCCACATTGAATCCCGTTTGTTCCCGTGATTTCATATTATATGTCAAAATTTGAATTTGGCACATGATATGAATTCCATCCCAACGTAATTTAACTATTTATTTAATTTAAAGTTAAATTAAGTTTATTATTTACCGTCGGAAGAATAAGCATTAAAATTTATTATATTAAGTTCTATCCATACATTATCTTTTTATATATGTAGATATAAATATTATTTTGGATTTTGATTATTTTTGTTCTACCTCTTTCAGACCTTATTTCAATATTATCTTAAATCCAACTTCAACATTTTATTGCCTCCTTCTTTAAGAATTTGTACATTGACTTAAGTTCCCTTCAAAACCCTACTCAAGAGTATTTACTCCGCTCCTTTATATTCACTATTTTTTATTAATAACTAACCATCAACAAATGCTTTTAAAAATATGTACCAAAAAAATTCTTCAAAACGTTATTCCCCCGACGGCGCCCCACCTTCCCCCCAGCTCCCCCAGCTTCCCCAGCGCCCCCGTCCCCCCCCCCTATCCCCCACCGTCCGTACCTGTGTCTGCAGGCGGGTGAGCCCCCGGATCCAGAGGATCTGTCCGGCGCGCGGCTTCTTGTCCAGGTCCGCGTCGTAGTCCGGCCCCGGCTGGATGATCTGCGGGTCCGGCTGCCCGCGGCCCCAGCTGGAACGTTATGGGGGTTAGTGACCATAGACCATGTAAAGGAGGTACACGTCTACGATTTAAAAAATTATATATTTTTATAGGATAACCGTTGAAGCAATCCATCTGACGATGAGTAGAGACAGAACTGTTATCAAGATCAAAAATACCCTACCTGATTTCGACCACAGATTCGTTGTTACTCCTGAATCTGGCTTAAGAAAATTGGTAAAATTATAATAGAAAAACCAGTGAAAAATCAAACATTAGTTTATTTGTTTTTTTACTCTATGATTCAGTGGCATCGATAATATGGACACACACAAAGACAAGTACATAACACCAAATCTAAAACGATATCTAAGCCCATTATTAAGGTGTCTACTCGGCTCACGATCGAATTGTAGTATAATTTTCTATCAGAACCTAAAATACAAAAACTCCGTATATATATAAAAAAAACATACTTTTTTACACTACAATCAGACCGGAATACGACACTTAACATAGTAGATCACTATGATACGTCACGAATATTTATTTATGTCCTAATATCTTGAACCAAAAGAACAAATGCAAAAGAATTAAACGCTAGCTACAGTTACATAAACTTCATCTTACTCACGGCTTATCCACATTTCTAGTATAGGATTCATCTTGATCCCGTATAACGATACTGTTGGCTACTGTAGTGGTTCTCGGGTAGGGAGGGGGGACTTTGGGGACGTTGGGACTCGACCACCAGCGACATCTTGCGGTAGGAAGGAGTAGGTTAATAGACCTCATATTAAATGTGAATGAACCTGTGTTTAAGTAACGGTCACAATATCTCAATGGTCCTATTTGAGAGTTAAATGGTCACTGTTATAGGTCATACGCAGATTTCAAGTTCGATTTTGATAAGACAGCTTATATGACAGCTTTGGGTCTGGGTGTTTATGTACTCATCTTTGTGTGTATCCATAGAAACGATATATGGATTTACATTCAGTAGGTAGTAAACTATCTACCGTAGTTTATTTATTGTATTTTATATTACAAACTACATAAAACGCGACTGTGGTAAATACTATTTGTACTAGACGTGACGATTGCTTAATTTTCAAATCTAGTATAAAATAGTAGTCACAATACGCAAGAAATAGTCACGCCTATTTCTTGCGTATTGTGTTTAGTCGGAAGGGTATGGTTGCCGGTACACTTAGAATGAGGCGACCGTTTTACTCCTGGGGTGTCTCAACGAATCCATAATAGCTTCAGATAGACAACGACGACGTATAATACCAATGTAGTATACTTATTAAAACCATCCGTCTGTAACATGCTTTCTAATTCAAAAAGTCCATTCAAATCGGACCAGTAGTTTTTGAAACAATCTCTACCATTTACGTCTAACAATTTTTTTTAAATATATAAATCAGGGGCCACTCACGACAGCTTCTTCGGTATCTTCCTAGTGGGCACGGTGGTGACCAGCTGCCCCCAGACGAGGGTGCCCGCGCCCAGGAACAAGCACCACAGCCACTGGTCTATCGTCAGGCCCGCCGTGCTGAACGCCATGCCGCCGAACTGGATTATTATCACCTGGAAAACGGTCGTTTGTTATGTAGTAGGTTAGAAAGTCTAAAGAATAAGCTATCTGAGGTAAAAGGAAGCCAATAGCGAGTAAATAAAAGTAATGGGGTTTTGAATAAAAGTAAGGTATTAAGGCATAGTTCAAATGACCGTGCGGTACCGCAAGAAAACAATTATCCGCGTGGTACAAAGTCAAATTAAACAAGATGGCGAGTGTGAACAATTCAGTGTTTAGTTTGATCTTGTACCACCCTGTAGATAGTTCTGCACGGTCATCTGAACTTAGCCTAAGTGTGTACTAATGTACTGATGATTCTGATATTATTTATTAAATATATTATTATTATTAAAATTTATGAAAATTTCCAGTTAAGTTATTATTCAGGACACAAGATACTTTGTAAAATATTCTATAAATAATTTCTAAGAAATTATGAACCGATAATTTTCAGGAACAGTCACCATCTTTTTTTGAAAATGGCAATTTCAGTGTTTGTTAATGTTTGGAGTTTTTAATTTCTAACGAATTACGCGTTAATCTCGTTGAACAGGGTCATCATCACGAACGTGTTGAATACGATCGTGTGGCTATACACCACCACCACTACCACCACCACTACCACTACCACACACCTGAGACAAGGCAGTGCCGATCCATATCGAGTAGAATATGGGGTTGGTGAAGAGCCCCTCGAACACGTTCCTCTGGCCGTGGATCTTGCGCGCGTTGATCTCGTTGAACAGGGTCATCATCACGAACGTGTTGAATATGATCGTGAAGTGTTGCGAGGGTTCCGAGCTCAGCTGCTGCCCGCGGCCCGATGGGATGTTCAGCATGCGGTCACCTGGAGATGGAAAAATAGGTTTTGTAAACGTAATGTCGATAGGTATATCGTTGAAGGAACTTATTGTAATTCGACCTTCTGGTCCGAAAGGTGAGGTAAAGGAGACATTTATTGGAGGTGTTCTAACTTAACTGTTAAGGGTAGCAACACATTTGTGATCTAAATCAAATAAGATTCTAGATTAGAGGAAAAAAATCAAACACACACATATGCACACACAAACACACAGATATACTTTCCTCACTCATAGACTCATACGATGATTTTATACTATGTTTTAAAAGCCATGAACACACAAGGCAAATAAACAAATACCCAGACCCTGAACAAAAATCTAAATCCATCATTTAGTTATATGTCTGGTCGGGTATCGAACCAAGGACTCACTGCGCGTCAGTCTGGTATGGTAACTCCTCCGTCACGCGGATCATCAGATTAAACAAAAAAGAAACCGTCGGGGACGTACCAACAAAGAGCAGCGTGAAGATGATGAACAGCTGGTCATCATCACGAACTCATACTATGTTTAAAAAGCCATGGACGAACAAAGAAAAATAAACAAACACCCAGACCCAGAACAGAAATCTAAATTCATCATACAGAGCCTCATTTGTCTGGTCGTGCATCGAACCCGGGACTTCCTGTCAGATTAAACCAAACAAACGTCGGGGACGTACCAACAAAGAGCAGCGTGAAGATGATGAACAGCTGGTATATCGCCTGGCCGAGGATGTTCTTCATCATGGTGCGGCTGATGAGCGGCTTGGTGCGGCCGTACGGCTTCCGCTGCAGCAGGTCCGGCGTCGGCATCTCGGTGGCGAGCGCCAGCGACGCCAGCGTGTCCATTATCAGGTTCACCCATAACATTTGCACCGCCTGCGGGTAGAAAAAAATAAAATTTTAATTACAGTAAAACAATAAATAAATTAAACACACTCAGTTGAATGGATTTATTTTTACTCGTTCATTAGTGAATTAAGGTATGATTGAAAAAAAAATCTGATAAAGTTATAGTGTTTTATGGTTTTAATAATAATATCCATCTTGAAGCGAAAGCATAAGATTAGAAATTAACAACTTTACATAAGAAAAAAAATAAATAAAAAAAAGATGAAGAATAAAATAAAGCTCGTAAATATGATATAATAAATAACATTAAACATTTATAATTTTTACGAACTTCTTACCAACTACTCCCTAACTCCGAACTCTTTCCTTTTCCCCACATATTAAGCAATCTATTCTCTATAGCGTATAACTTGGATTTCCCCTTCTTTTTATAATGAACATTGAGTGAGTAGAACTATATTAGGCATATTCTGGATTTCCCCTACTTCCCTAGAATCCCTTCCATTCCCTTCTCTTTTCCATTGACTCTCTCCCTTCTCCTCTCCACATACATTTTACCGGCTATCCCGAATCACTTTCACTCCGAACTCCTTATACCATATCACGCACCTTGAGCGGGCTGTCCTGTATCGCGCACGCGCCGATGAAAGCCACTATGACGGCGACCACGTTCACCGTCAGCTGGAACTGCAGGAACTTCGCGATCGAGTCGTACACGTTCCTGCCCCACATCACCGCCTTCACGATTGACGAGAAGTTGTCGTCCGTTAGGATGATGTCGGAGGCCTCCTTGGCCACGTCCGTGCCGGCGATACCCTGGAAACAGATAAGAAGTAATGTTAAATTGATATGTATAGTTTTGAGTAATCGAATAAAATATATCTATATAGTGACGTATATAAAATACTATGTAAAAATATTACTATATTGACAGGGTTTTAAATTGTGCTTTAATTTTAACATTTAAAACGTCTAAGTTAATCTATTTTAAAAGGGGAGCCACTGAGGCCTAATCGCTAAAGTTCACACGGGTGTCTATCTTATTAATTTACGGTGTCAACATTGGTATATTTTGACTTCACTTGAGTCCTACTTGGGGTTAATACAGACGGTTATATAATTAAGCTCAATGCTTAATGCAGCTCTGTAAGAGATGAAGACCTCACCATAACGAATCCAACATTAGCCTTCTTCAATGCATGTCCCTCATTGGTGCAGTCGCCGGTGACGGCGACCACCTCGCGCTTATCGAAGGCCTTGGCCTCCATTATGCCCTACTCTAACATGTATATCTAAGAACTAGCAAGAGGATATATATAAGTCCTAGTCCTGACAGCCTTTTCCAACACTTGTCCGTTGTTGGTCCCGTCGCCGGTGACGGCGACCACCTCGCGCTTGTCGAAGGCCTTGGCCTCCACCACGCCTTACACTAACGTATCTATCTACTGACTGTCAAGAGATGGTATAAATAAGGCCTAGTCCTCACCATAGCGAATCCAACATCGGCCTTCTTCAACGCGGGTCCGTCGTTGGTCCCGTCGCCGGTGACGGCGACCACCTCGCGCTTGTCGAAGGCCTTGGACTCGATCATGCCCTTCACTAGCGTGTACTTGTCGGTGGGCGACGAGCGCGCGAGCACGCGCAGCTTCGGCCACACCTTGTCTATTAGGCTCTGTTGCACCTGCGGGTTCGAAATGGTAATAGTGTTTATTTTCGTTACTGGAATATTTATCAATTACACTTATCAATCAATATATGACAAGAAATATGTAGCATTTATTTTATTTGAATATTAGCATAATAAAAAGAGGTCGAGGTCAAGATGTAGCATTTATTTTATTTGAATATTAGCATAATAAAAAGAGGTTTGTGCTTATTGCTCAATCGTCATCAACCGATTATATCCCACTGCTGAGCACGGATCTCCTCTCAGTGAGAGAGATTTAGGCCTTAGTCCAACGCACTGGCCAAGAGCAAATTGGTAGACTTCACACATCTTTGAGATCATCATCATCATCTCAGATGTCAGCCGGATAAATCAGAGATGCGTGCCTGGGATTTCAACCTCGGACCCCTCGATTGACTCTCGGCTTATATAGGTTACGCAAATCAGGTCGAGAGAAATAATTTAATTTAATTATTTCTGTGTGCATGTATTTAAGTACACCTTGGCATTTAAATAAACTATATCGTGTTCGCCTTTATTCGTCTTTACTCGGCAAGCAGCGGTAGCATTAAGAACGCGTCTATTCGTCTTCATTCATCGAATATTCGATCAACACTCACCTCGCCGTTAGTGTCCCTGATCCGCCTGTTGAACTCCTTGCCTTCCAGGATGAGGAAGTCGTCCGTGGGCTTCAGTATGCCGCACTTGATCGCGATAGACCTCGCCGTGTTCACGTTGTCGCCGGTCACCATCCGCACCGTGATGCCCGCCTTCTGGCACTTGCGGATCGCTTCTGGTACCTGGAAGGTAGGGGTTTCGGTCGGTCGATCGAGTGAATGGGTTGTGAATTGCTTTTTAGCATTAATTTAGCTTATTGTAATTACCACTGTTGTTCGTACAATAAAGCAGAAATAGATAATTGTTATGGGTTCATGCAATCACTTATGCTATATTTATTCTATGTTTTAATATTAAATATAAAATATGAATCAATAATTTGCTTTTTTTTTCAAGAATGAATATCGAATAACTCCTTCAAGATTGTAAAGATGCTCAAAATTGTTACAGGGCCGATTTTCATAATGGTAATGGTAATTATTATAAGTAAAATAACGACATAAAAATTGCATTTAAGAGATAGTAACATTTTGTTGTCACGCAAAAACGTATAACATTTTTATTTTCCATTTCTAAAGATCTATAAGACGAATAGAACTGCTTACCTCTGGCCTTACAGGATCCTCAATACCCACAACGCACAGGCAAGTCAAGTTGTTAACAATGTTGTCTTCGTCGTCCCAGTTCGGCTCTTGGTCTATGTGCACCTGGAAACAGAAATTCCAATTTCATTTACTGATACCGTCTAAAAAAAACTATCTCTCACGGGTTAGTTGTCAATCAGAGTGTCAGAATATTCAACTACCGCTATCCAAGGATACCAATCAGGACTAACGCCCTAATGTGCTTTTCGAAGCACTAAAACTTTGCCACTAGTGGTCACCCATCCATTTACCGAACGCGCCCGACGTTGCTTAACTGTAGATCGATTAAGATCAACACCAGCCACATGTCCTACATCTTCATGACTGTCGTACATGACATATTCCTTCATGTCTCTGGTTGAAATTCCTGAGGCCTCTCTCGTGTTGGTAGATGAGAATCATCCAGAATCCTCCCGCGTCCTATCATCCGGGTCCTATCATTTGAAGGTGGTAGAACCCCATGTAGTTCGACTCCGGCGGCACCACCGTCACACCTATTTCTGCCTTATAACAACAGTGTTAAGCGCTGCTGTGTTCTGGCTTGAAGGGTGTGGTCAGGGAGACA
>DWPV01000734.1:0-25387 GCA_018251915.1 Urbanus proteus proteus | reverse complement strand
CAATTAATTTATTAAAAAAACATTGTAAGTAATTTGAATGGCCATAATTCAAATTTGGAACAGGCATTCTTATTGCGTATTAGAAAAGAGATTACGAATAAGCTAATATTGTGGAATAAATAATGATAAAACAGTGAGAATATTGTTGTAATGTGAGGAATTTAGGAGAAATATATGGTATTTTGATGGATTTTGTTTAAATAATGTCTGACGATAAAAGGTATCACTATCACTACATAGTATAAAACAAAGTCGCATTCCGCTGTCTCCCTATGTATGCTTAGATCTTTAAAACTATGAAACGGATTTTCTAATAGATACAGTGTATCAAGAGGAAAGTTTATATGTAATTATGTAGTTTAACGCGTGCGAAGCTGCGACAAATAGCTAGTCTTTTATAAGATTGAACCATCCTAACTGTAAGTAGCCAGTTAACCATTAAATAAAATACAGTCATAGCCCCTCACTACGATTTTCTTCTGAGTGTCTACCTGAGGTAGAAGTATTATAACACACAGACTGCATATTCGTTGCTACTCCAATTTAATTAAAGACGAGTTCTTAAGTAAAGAAGCAACTGGTATGCTTAAAGAAATGGGACCTAAGATATTTTCCTTCCATTTTACGAACATATAGCATTGTCCCCGAGGGAATCGTCGTCTAGTACAGCGGCTCTCAATCTTTTTAGTACCCAGTATCTCTGTTACTACGTTATTTATTTTTACAATTAAGTATAGAGAAGAATTTAATGCTACAATAATTTTAGACAAGTACGAAAAATGACGAAAGTGGTATAAGAAGAAACAACATAAGTAAATGCCAATGACATTTTTTTCTTTGAGACCAATGAATAAAATGTATTTATGTTCGAATTTTTCACTTTGCATTTTTTATATAACTACTTATTTATACATCTCCATAATTAAATTAAATCCATAATTATTATAATTTAGTACATAACGATTGCTCTAATTATAACTTTCTTAAGTTTAATGATGCAAAAAGCTTTAAATAATAATACTTTAATTTAAACACTTTTGGTTAAAGTTTGAACGCCACTGGCCTACAAGCACATGGGTTGTGTAACCATGAATTGGTTATAAGAGAACCATTATCCAGATTAATTTGTCCTCCGCCAAGGCTCTGTTAATTATCCTATTATATGGATGTATACTCGAATATAATCATATATCAACGAAACTGTTCACTTGTAGTATAAGTTTATTTGCCAAATAACAGCAGTGTTCAGCGCATTTGTTGCGAACTCAGGTAACATAAATGTTATATGAGATTTATTGTTGTCAATGGTAGCAGTGACCATTTACCATTACGATTACTACTTGATGCTTCAAAATTTGAAACATGTTTGTAAAAAATGTGAGTTTCTTGCGCCGCTTCTTCTCCATAACTAAACACTTTCTGAATTGGTGGTAGAGAAAAATAATATAATTGACGTTCAAAAATAAAACTTATAAGAATGTAAAGGTGGTCGAACTCTACGTAGTTCGACTCCGGCGGCACCACCGCCACACCTATTTCTGCCTTATAACGGCAGTTTTAAGCACTGTTGTGTTCTGGCTTGAAGGGTGTGGTCAGGGAGACAGACTTATCCGAGGCGTTCCATCTCAGTCCTCAGGGGTAGCAACGCATCTGTGGTCAACCCTAGGTATGACCGTGATCATAACTAGGGTTGATTAATATTTTAGAATTTTTTATTTTGTTCTTAATTTTTAAAACGTTTATCTTGTCTGGGGTTGATTGGTTGGGAGCAACTGTGGTGACCTACCACCAAGTGGTCTGCATGCTCATTTGGTGCTAAAAAGTCGTTTAGTATTAAAGTAGACAATATTTCGGCTTATTTCGTATCTCAGGGCGTTCTACCTAACTTTGTTACGGGGCACTAACTATCACAAATTGGGTTAAAGTTAAAATTTACAAGTGCATGGAGCTTGGTGTCATAATCTGTGGGTGGTCCGTTTAGAATATTTGGAGCTACGCCAGTTGCCTAAATCTAATGGCAATTCTTGCATCCGGAAAATATGAGTGCTACTCGAATATTTAACGCTGTGGCCACATTTTGGCTGGGGCAGCTAAATTAAGGTTGGCAATGGAGGAAAAAATAGTATTTTTGTCAAAACAAAAACTAAAATGTAAGGAATATTCTTAGAAGATAAAAAATGAAAACTTAATTTATTTTACCATAATTAGAAAAAATATTACGTCACTACTCAGAAATGATTTCGACAGAGAATATAACGAATTTGCGAAATATGAATTAGCTGCAAAAATTTCGTTTACTGTTTTTCTATGATAAATAGAAATTGACTGAAACATAGCAATATGATGATTTACATATAGGTTGCAACCCTAAGCGCAATTCCAAAAATGTTACCAGCTCTAAAAATTTTTGGACGACTCATGTTCCTATCTTCTACCAACATTCAAATTAGAATGCTGTTAGCATACCATTAGACAGAAATATTTCTGTAGAAATATATTTTTAAGGTTTAAAAAATTTTGATGTGTATAAAATGTGTCTGTGTGCGTGTTTTTACATCTTCGTGTGCGTGTGTTTGCGCGCTTGTGTGTGTGAGTTCGCAACCATATGTGTGTGTAGTGTGTGTGCGTATGACTCAGGTTCTTTTTAACCTTTTTTTAGGTTTTTATATATTATCTTCTATAAAAATTCGTAGGATTTTTCAACAAAATGGCGATTATTAGTCATAAGTTTCAAACTTAATCCTGAGACTATGAGCTACACAAATTGGACGAACAAATTCTTAGCTTTCCCCAAGATCTTAAGGGTCGTAATAATTTTGTTTGCCAATGAAATATTGAAGCAATATCAACGGGAGGCGAAAAAACTTCGCAATCGCCGAATTAGAAAATTAAGTAATATATTACTTTGATAACTGAAACCACTTGTAATCATTACAGTAATACAAACACTTTTACGTCTGAAGGTTTTATTTAAAATACTTCTGAATAGATTACAATATTTTTATACAAATCATTGGATTGTACCTTTTTGTTATTTTTTTTTTGTTTGTGGGGGGAAAATCTTCTAAAGATACTCAGCTTTTTTGGGGGAAAGGCCGAGTTATGTGAGATTTTTAATGCGCATAATGTATATAGGAAAGCCCTGGGTCTCCAATAGAACGCACCGGTGATGTCCTAGCATGGTGCCCTTCAGGCTCTTCCCTGGGCAAGTACTGGGATGACGTGACAAGCCCCCATGTTGGATTGGATTGTACCTAGTTTCATATTTTTTCGAATAGTGTGGACTGTCGTCGTTTGTCTCTTTACTACTGTCACATCTATTTCTGCTTTATATCATCAGTGTAGAGCATGTCATTATTGTATCGTGTAGCAGTATGGAAAAATATCTTACCTTTGGTGTTGAACCATGAAGTTTTCTGCCACCTTTAAATTTTTAAGTTGTATTGAGCATTCGAAGTAATTTTGACGACTCGCGTGACAAAGCGGTCAGCATACCGTTCTGATATGCAATGGGTTTCGGGTTTGATTTCCGGCCCAACAGATATCCTAATGATGAATTTTGTTATTTGTTCTGGTTCTAAGTGTTTGTGTATCTGTCTTGGTCGACGACCCGCGTGGCGAAACGGTTACGATACCTATCTGACGCGCAATGGGTTCCGGGTTCGATTCCCGGCCAGAAAGAATGATGATCAACCGATATCCGAATGATGAATTTAGATTTATGTTCTGGGTCTAGATGTTTGCGTATTCGTGTATGTGTCTATGATTGTATAGCTATGAGTGTAGAAAGGGTTTTCTAAGTTTGTCTGTCCAAGGAGAAAATCCTAGTGTGAAGCTATGAGTGTATAAAGAGATTTTTTAGGATTAATCCAGTTGACGCGTCCACCGGCTGTTAACGACAGCTCAAGCCATTAACCCGTTAATGACCATTAATGACAATTATGCTCGTTTTGTTTTGTGGGTTAATAGATCGGAAGGGTTAATGGGCGAAGTTGCTGTCCCTTTCGGATTAATTGAGTTGGAAAGAGTCAGAGATAATGCAATGTTTTAAACAGTAATAAAAAAGACAAATTAAAAACAAAGGCGATTATTCTCATCGCTGCGTTATAAGTAAAACATACTTAAAAGATAAGTATGTTTTACCAAGTATTCTCTTTAAAAGGCCTAGATAGAAATATACATTTTATAGGTATAGATAGATATATAGATCTACCACTACTCAGTAAGACTTCATCACCTTTAAGTCATCAACACTTGAGTGTCTTCTTGGATTGAGAGAGTCATGGTTCAGAAAAAGGTTTTAAAGGTAGTAGAACCCATGTGGTTCGACTCCGGTGGTACCACCGCCACACCTATTTTCGCCTCATACAGCAATGTTCCGAGCTGCCGTGTTTTAGTTTGAAGGGTGTGGTAAGGGAGATATACTTATTCGAGGCGTTCCAACTTAGTCCTCAGGGGTAGCAACGCATTTGTGGCCAACCCCAGTAGACTGTGATCCTGTCTGGGATTGATTACAGATGTCCATGGGCGTCAGTGGCCACTTACCATCAGGTGGACTGCATGCTCGTTTGCTACTTCCATGACATAAAAGAGTACATCGCCGATGGCGGATGAGTACAAACCTTCGAAAACTGTTTTAGAGAAATCCACGACACAGCCTAGCTTCCTTCATCATTAAACGCTTTCTACACTCATAGGCCCACAGTAGGATTTTCTCCTGTGTCGTAGGTGACATGGACACACACATACACGAATACACAAACACCCAGACTCTGAACGGAAATCTAAATGAAAAAAAATGCCTTTACTAATAACTAAAATGACAATTACTCGTAATTTCTAACTCCCATAAAATATTAACAAATGCAAGCATGTTAGGATTTGAATCCTGAACACAATTCAAGGCTGCCACTAAGCTATCTGTTTCTGTGTAATATTGTGACCAAACCTCGTCAATCGACATAATCCGTTTTTCAACGCGGACTAATCCCGGATTAATCGGATATAATCCTTTATTTATTGTTCCCGGATAATGCTCCTTACAATAGCTTCCCGGAGACAAGTTAAACAGGATTAGACAACCTGTTTTGATGGACTGGCATTTTCGGAACCTACTTAGATATCTCTTGATTGAATATACTTTTCGATGAGATGTTGTAAAGAAAAGTAAATTTGAATTACTGGTTCTGTTTTATATTTTTATTTTAGAAAACGTTTTTTAAAATTTCTTCGTACTCTACTAAGTTTTTTTTTATTTGATACCCATAACATGAAGGGCGTAAAAATAATTGGGTCTCAACTTTAAAACGTCCGCCACATAACATGATTAGATAGTGTATGAAAAAGCCCCAAATGATGAAATAGATTAAACAAAACTTAACCCACAAAACTTAACCTTCACATACCTACTAAAACAAACTGAATATTCCGTTTTAGCCCTTCAATAAATACTCGTAATAAAATTGAATAAAGTTAAAAATAAGAGAAGTGATAGCCTAATGGTATGTCATCTCCAGTTTTTCAATAATAGGGGTCTGAGGTTCAAATCCTCACGCATTATTAATTCTAAGTTTAGAGTATCTAATTCTTAAAAAATAATTTTATTATCACTAGTGTGACGGAAATGGATTTTAACCAGAAATAAAAGTAAATAGTATAAAGATAATCATAAAAGTTCCTATTTCCTAAACTGGCGCACAAATTAAATGTATCTTTTTGTAGTTACATCATAGCTTCCGGTCTAATTATAGTGAAAACACTAATTCGTGAGGTAACTCTAATTAGAGGCCCCGGATCCGCCTCACAATGAATACCACTGTGACCTGGATTTCTCTGTTTCTAGAGATGACTTTTTTGAAAAAATATATTCTAAAAATCTAATACAATATATTTTAAAAAATATATCAGAAAAGGCAAAAAATGAAAACCAATCTTAAAAATTACTCGGTAATAAATTGGCAATCTTTTAATAGTAAACATAGAAGTACGCCCTCAATCAATAAAATTTTTGACACAAAAAAACATTTGTTTAATCTTTCGGAAGTTATGACGTCATATATAAACACAGATACACAGTTTAAATTAAACACCCCTCTTGTAGTGTTAAAAATAAATAATAGGGCTCAGAAGTATATCATAAAAGAAGTGAATAAAATTGAAAGAAAAATCATATTCAGAAGATTAGCACAAAAGAAGTGAATAAATTTAAAAGAAAAATCATATTTTCCAAAATGACGCACAAATTATCTTTCCGTAGTTACATCATAGCTTCCGGTCTAATTATAGTGAAAACACTAATTCGTGAGGCAACTCTAATTGGTGGCCCCGGATCCGCCTCACAATGAATACCACTGTGACCTGGATTTCTTTGTTTATAGTACTGATTTTTAAGACGAAATATTAAATAAAAAAATAAAAAGAATCCCAATCCACCTGAAAACTCGTGACAATCTTTAAGCAGTGAACATAGCTAATAAAAATGCCCTCGATCAAGAAAATTTTGACACAAAAAAAGAACAACATTTCTACAACCAGTCGGAAGTTATGACGTCATAGATAAACACAGATACACAGTTTAAATTAAACACCCCTCTTTTAGTGTTAAAAAAAATTATAGGGCTCAGAAGTATATCATAAAAGAAGTGAATAAAATTGAAAGAAAAATCGTATTCAGAAGATTAGCACAAAAGAAGTGAATAAAATTGAAAGAAAAATCATATTTTCCAAAATGACGCACAAATTATCTTTCTGAAGTTACATCAAGGCTTCCGGTCTAATTATAGTGAAAACACTAATTCGTGAGGTAACTCTAATTGGTGGCCCCGGATCCGCCTCACAATGAATACCACTGTGACCTGGATTTCTCTGTAATGAATTTCTGTACATTTTAATTCTTAGACACTGATCAAAAGTCTTTCATAAATAAACATAAAGCGACCTTTAAATTGCTGGCTTTTTGGGTCGTGTTTTTATCTCTTGCGGGTTTTGATTGAAGTGAAATGGTAGGTAGTGATAGTGTTGGTGTTTGAGTGTAAGTGTTCACTGCTTATGAACATCTGCAAAATACTTTAAGTAAAGGTGGTACAGCCCTTTGTGGTTCGACTCCAACGGCATCACTGCCACGTATAATTCTGCCTCATAATAGCAGTGTTAAGCGCTGCTGTGTTCTGGTCTGAAGGGCGTGGTAAAGGACGAGGCGTTCCAGCTTATTTCTCACGGGTAGCAACGCAGGTGTGGTCCACCCTAGGTAGGACTATGATCTTATCTGGGGTTGATTACAGATGACCATAGGCGACAGTGACAACTTACCCAGATTGACTGCATGTTCGTTTGTTACTTCGATCATATATAAAAAAGTATTCGTTCCTGTTGGCAACAACTCCATTGATCACTGTAGACTGAGTTGGAATGCTTCATGTGTCCATTACCACGGCTTTATATCAGAACACAGCAGCGCTTTATATTGCATTTCTAAAAAAAAAATGATGATGGTAGTATAGAATCTACAGAATCAAAATTCGAATAATACCACCTTTAATTCGATTTCATTCCATTTCATATAAAACAAAGTCGCTTTCCACTGTCAGTCCCTATGTATGCTTATTTTTCGAACTACGCTACGGATTTTGATGCAGTTTTTTTTTAATAGAATGATTCAAGAGGAAGGTTTATATGTAATTTAAGGTGTACAAAGCCGCGGGCAAAAGCTAGTTTACTATATTTGACACTTCTGTCTATAACTATGTCTATGTCTCTAAGTTGTGATGATAAGTACCCAGAGAATGCAGAGAGGGACGTCAATACAAATATTTTAAAGAGTATTGTAATCAGTGAGAATTGATTCATTTAACCCAACTTAACTGGAATGAAGGAGCTGACGAACGTTGAACATAACATGGACATTCTTTTTCAATATGAGTTAAATTTCATGTTGACCGAATGTATTGCGTGTAATAATTATGCTTACAAGTTCTTTATTATTTTGTCTACGTGGTACACATTTAGCGTTGTAAAATTATGCAATTTTGCCCTGCGCTAACGCATTAAATATCATGACCACAGCTTTACTTTGACATTCATTTCATGCTTAGGCTGAGGATCGAAGCTAAATCCGTGTGCGTGTTAATCTACCTGGGTGTGAACATCAACGATAAGCAACGCTGCATAAAAATAAAATATTGCAAAATTACACCTTACTTTTATTGTCATTTTTGAGTCACTCTACAAAACTATACAAAATTGTCCACTATACAAAATAAAATAACGTCTTTATGAAATTGAGGTAATAAATTAACAAGAAGCCCATACGAAATAATACGCACTTGTTAAGTACTTACTTGTTAAGTAAGTACGTATTATGCGTGCTTGTTAAGTGCGTATTATTTTCAGGTCCAGTTCTATTCTACAATATTTATTTTAGGGTTAAGTCGTATCCACCGAACGCGAGCAGTAACATAACCCTTCATTGAAAGAGGCCAATAAAAGCGTAACCTTTGCTTTACGAAAGAGCCCTCATTGAGCACAGTGCTTCAATTGTTACAGACAGACCGCCATTGTTTTACTTTATATAGTACATTATGTAACCTCTCTGGTATATTACGTAAGCTTTATTATTATTTAATATTATAATTTATAATTCTCCCTTTATTAAAATATACATAACATTTTTAAGGTGGAAGAACTCTGAGTTCGATTCTGGCGGCACCACCGCTACACCTATTTCTGTCTTATAACAGCAGTGTTAAGCGCTGCTGTGTTTAAGGGAGACATACTTATTCGAGGCGTTCCAACTTTGTCCGCAGGGGTAGCAACGCATCTGTAGTCGACCTCAGGTAGGACTGTGATCTTATCTGGGGTTGATCACAGATGTCCATGGGCGGCGGTGGCCACTTAGCATCAGGTGGATTACATGCTCGTTTGCTACTTTCATCATATAAAAAAACAGTTAAAAATATCAGCCAGACACTAAATCTCAATGTGTAAGTAGGGATC
Source organism: Urbanus proteus proteus (assembly GCA_018251915.1). Taxonomy (NCBI): domain Eukaryota; kingdom Metazoa; phylum Arthropoda; class Insecta; order Lepidoptera; family Hesperiidae; genus Urbanus; species Urbanus proteus. The sequence goes on along the minus strand of DWPV01000734.1, from coordinate 16,396 downwards.
GACCATTGCCGCATTTACCCTAATTCCTAATTCGTATGTAGAGAGTACCTTTACCTCTATATTTATTGGTATCGGAGATTGCGAAGCGCGTATGAGGGTGAGATGGGGTAAATATGCGTTTGATCTCACTGAATACCGTTGATTGAAAAATTGGAAACTTCAAAAGATATCCCGCATGTGTTTTGTGTTTGTGGCTGATTGTCTGACGGATTATCGAAACGCTGAGGTTTTATTTAAATGCGACAGTGAGTCTTAGATAAATAAAATAGGTAATCTATCATTCCTAACAAAAAATGAAGCCTTTTTAAAGTGGTCGGGTTATAAAAGTGATTATGTGTGCGTAAATAAACTAAAGGTACTGACAAGAAACTACGCTAGTTTTGTGTGTGTCCGTATAAATACATGAAAGCAGCGAAGTTTTTTGGCTTCACTCAAATACAAGGCGGTGAGTAATATACCTATTTTATTTATCTGAGGAGTAAGTTTATAAAATTAGATTCGAGTTTATTTATTGGTTCTTCGTGTTTTTGACACGATCCTTAATTTGGAATAAGATATGTACTATGTAAATTTTGTCTGAAATTTATTATTTCATCAGAAGTTAATGATATGCATTCTTGTACGAGCTAAGAAATTTTTATTTACTTATATCAATTACATTTGAAGTAGGTACTTAGACATACTATACACAGACATAGCTTAGGAGTCTAATTGGTTCGTTAATCTGTGATATGTCCCTATGACTTCAGACTCCCTTCATATATTCAACAGCGCGAACAGTGAAATACGGATTTGAAATTATTTCTCATTTCCTTAAATCTCTTGACGCAGGGCCGGATTCAAAAATACGTATTATTTTTAGCTGATAAGTTTATATCTACATTACATGTGGAGTTTAATGAAATCTTTCGACTGCGGGCCTGGAATTACAGCCGCGTTACATTACAAGAAAGAGCGTTCTACGCTCTTACTACGTTATTTCGTCGTATATTAGTTTTGGTACAACTTATGAGAAGTAGCGATCGCGATATAAGTAGATCCTTTTTTATTAAATTTTATAGTATTCAAAGGTTATTATGCTAAACGATTATTATGCTAAACATCAAAACGCATTGTAGGAGGATTATTTACAATTTATAAATTCGAGTTGTGGCATTCCTTCATCATGATCTTCTCGAGTCTTGACCACATGGGAAATATGCAAGTAATGGGTATCACCGTTTGCATCTAATGTGTCTAATATGGCATTTAAATATTAGTTACTAGCATTAGCTCGCGGTTTCGTACGCCTTAAATTACATATAAATCTTCCTCTTGAATCAAACTATCTATTTAAAAAACGCATCAAATCCGTTGCGTAGTTATAAAGATCTAGGCATACATAGGGACAGATAGCGGAAAGCGACTTTGTTTTATACTATGTAGTGATTCAAATGCTAATTATATGTATTAGCATATCTATAGTGTTGTTAATCCAATTGTGACCTCCATGACGTATAGATAAGATCGCCACAAGTGATTCGCCAACGATACGATCCTATAATACACCACCAGTCAAAAAATATATATTTGATATCCTCGTAACCCTGTAGTGTTTTGTAACTATTCATTATAACTTCTAAGTATACATTTATTTAATAAGTTTTCGTTTTAAAACTTTTTTCCCGCCACCGCTACCGCTGATCACTTGCACCCTCCACACACAATTACCGGCGGCGGATCGCAGGCGGAACGCACTTGTGTCCAAATTGCTCGACTGTCTTCGGTAGGTACGTCGGTTATTGCAACCTTAACGCACCGTAACGGCGCTATGATTATACGTTTGTAGTATCTTGTTAACTGAAAAGGTGTGACAATGTCGTATTTTAAATGGCAAACGAGCATGCTGTTCTAGTACGTGGCCACTGCAGCCCATGGACATCTGTAATTAACCCCAGATAAGATGACTTCTGGGGTTCATTAATTGCTACCTGAGGATGAAGTTAAAACGGAGTCAAACCCCAGAGGGATCTTGAGAATGGCTAGGTAGTATAGGATTTAGAGATTTTTAGGGCCTTGTTAAAATAAGTTAGTTTTGTGGTAATCAAAAAGGTGTTACGGTCATGTAGTATATTATCGTGTACCAACGCCACACACGAGTAATTACTGCCTGAGAGAGGCACAATTTTATAAGGTAGGACCCCATGTAGTTCGACTCCGGCGGCACCACCGCCACACCTATTTCTGCCTTATAACACCAGTGTTAAGTACTGCTGTGTTCTGGCTCGAAGGGTGTGGTTAGGCAGACAGACTTATCCAAGGCGTTCCATCTCAGTCCTCAGGGGTAGCAACGCATCTGTGGTCAACCCAGGTATGACCGTGATCATATGTGGTGTTGATTACAAATGTCCATGGGTGGCAGTGGACACTTACCAACAGGTGGACTGCAAGCTCGTTTGCTACTCCCATGTTATAAAAAGAATGTACGAACTGAGAGGCGACTACTCATCGACTTTAAGTAAAACCTCAGTTTTATTTAGAATTTCATGTCCATTACATGACCACTTGCTATTTATTTATAAAAAAGAACTAAAGGAGTTTGGAAAAATTACTAAATAAGCTGTGCAAGTAATTGTGTTGTAAAAGGGTACTTAGAAATGTATAAAGATACTCTTTAGACATTTCTCAGTGCCCTTTCTCTACAGATTTTGACAATTCCGTAACGATAAAAACCATGCATGAAATACCCCGTTTCCACACTCCAACACACAGGCAGTAAAACGAAAAACTCATACAAGTGGTCTAACTTCACATTCGCACTAGTTTGTACCGCAAAATGTGGTTTGTATTTTTGAAAAACTTTGTGGTTTGACTCTGGAGTCATTATAGTTACTATTTTGGCCAATACTCACATACAGGCATAAGCAGACCTTTGCACAAATTCTAATTATAAGTTCTTCTGTAAACGTATCTCTGTGTGCAAAAATAAATACATTTTCTATACTCATAGCTTCATAGTAGGATTTTCTGTGTCGGGAGTGCCATGGACACAAAAATAAATACACATTACCCAGAACCAGAACAGAAATCTAAGTTAATTATTAGGGTATCTGTCTGGCCGAGGATCGAATCCGGGACCCGTTGCATATTGATATGGTAATATGGACTGATCGTCAATTTATAATACTTACAGTACAAAATTTTTTTTTCTACACTCATAGCCCCACAGTAGGAAAATTTTCCTGATTTGTGGGTGCCATAGACACACAAAGACGAATACACAAACACCCAGACCCAGAACAGATATCTAAACTCATCATTCAGATATATGTCTGGCCGGGAATCGAACCCGGGACCCACTGCGCGTCAGACCGGTATGGTAACCGCTACGTCACGCGGGTCGTCAAACTAAATATTATGACTTTTACGTAATACATGGTGTTAGAAACTTAGAAAGTAGGCAAGGCGAATACCCTCAAGCACCCAGTAACAAGACGCCTTACAAGTGATATCATAATGCAACCGTTCCCGACTCCTGGACTAGATACCCATTCTTAACGAGATTAGTGTCACAGCTCACGGACTAGAACTGGTGTTTTATATAAGGCCAATAAGAAACGGTCGGAGTAAAATTTGAAAATAGTGGCACCGTCACGCGACGACAGGATCAAAAGTCGTTTTTTTATAAGATTTTTATGTAAACAGACAATATATAAGTACATTTTTATATAGGTGCATATATTTGCAATCTTATACATAAATCAATATTACGATGAAATAAAAATCGGACCTCATGGCTTCGACTCTCATTTGAAAGATATTATTTCCTATCACCATACAACGTATTCAATACAAATAACATGCAAAAATTTTAACGTACAGAACCCTCTGCAAAGTGCAAGCTCGTATCACACTTGCCGCATTACATACAGAACCCTGAAAACGTTTAAAAAAGATCGAGTATTCTTCAAAAACAAATTTAAATAAGACTTAACTAAATCATCCATTTCCGTAATCTACTAAACAAATTAACAGAATGGGCTATAAATCTCAAACAGATATTCCAGTAATAAATCGTCTGGCCATATCTTGAGCCAATAAAGAGTGTACATACTATGTATATCCTCTCGCTGTCATTTATCATATAATAGAGCGAGATAGCAATGCTGATGTTTTCGTATTTGCTTATTTACGGATCTGTACTAATGTCCGTTTGTCTGTTTTAATGATCTGATTTTATTAATACACGATTCATCTAAAAATGTAAAGTAGGAATAAACAAATGCGATGCTTTTTCTTTGCGATGTCTTTTTTTGTTTATGCACATTGTTAAAAGTTAGCTGTACTTATCTTTAATTAGGCTTACCTGTCAAATTTTGTTTATAATTTGGTACTTAACGATAGTGTCATATGTAATCTTGTTGATAAGTCTTAATAAATAAATAAATTAATAAATAAAAAATGTCAGGAGGAAAATATTATAAAAAATAGTGAGAAACTTATACAAAGTGTAATTAGTCTTCAAGGGTGTCGTCGTGTCTATGGTTAACTTCAGTATGGGTATGAGCGTAATCCGTTTGGCGGTTGATTATAGGTGTTCATCTGTCCAGGCGGCAGTGGTAACCACCATCGATTGATGTACGTGTTCTTTTGCTATCTCTGTATAAAAACACAATAAAATGCCTTAGTGTTTTTGTTATCCCTTGTGAAGTTATCTCTTATTAGCAACCACGCAGACGAAGTCACGGGTATAAGCTAGTACATATTGAATTTATCTCTTATTACCCACCACGCAAAGTCACGAGTATAAGCTAGTACAGCAGTATTCCCTTTACGAGCATGTTCGATGTGTTTATTAATAAACGTTTCATCTTAATGTTTTACATTTGTAAAGTTGGGTTTACAGCTCGCGGTACCGTCTGGTACTTAAAATAGCCTCATTTAACTATGACGACACGACCACGACATGACCACGATAAGTTGACGACCCATGTGATAATATATTTTGTAAATAATATAGTTCCATTTTTTTGCACAATCGTTGTATCATTTGCTTGTATAAACTACTTGTGAATGAATATAAACATAATCATATAACAAAAAATTATTTATTTATTTATAAAACGAATTGTTTCGATATTAATTATTGTAATAACAATAATCGTTATTCAAACTATTTTGAGCTTAATCTTCACAAGTCAGGAGTAATTATAGTTTATTTTGAATTGAATTACTCCCAGTTACATTTTATTATTTGTGTAGTCGATTTTTTTAGTCCCATAAATTATATTCAAGATATACATAATCTATCAGTACCACAGATAATATGTGTAAGTAGTTCGTATTAAACATATCTTCGTAGAACGAAAGATAAAAAATAATCTTAGTTTTTAAATATGTATATCTTCAAAACAATGCAATCTTCACACGCAAAGATAAATTGTTTTATAGTAGCAACATTTTAAAGTTTTACGAGTGGCAATAAAATCCATGTCGTGATCGTGTGTCGTAAGATCCGAAGGTGCACCTTTAATGGTGCTGTTAAACTACCGTGCGTGCTATAACGCCTTCTATTTCCAGCGTTTTATGGCCCCAAAAACACGTACGGTTAAGTGTCTTATGTTTTTTATTTTCACCCCTCGATGTCAAGGCTTTCGGTATTTTAAGGGTGTAACTGTCGCGGAACAGGCTTAACAAGCGAACTAATTTAGATTTCAGTCACGTTAAGGTGAAGCTTTTAATTAGTTAAAAAGCGTTTATATATTAACTACTTTTGATTGTAATGTAAGGAATTTTTCTATAATTTTATCGCACTTTTAATAAAAGTTTTATAACGCTCCAAAATGCAACGATTCGGAAAAATAGTTCTGCAAATTAAAATGCTCAACTAACATAAAACTTTCTTGTTTCAGGTCCAGAAATAAACGAAAATGGTCGAGAGAACGCTCCACAAACTGCTGCTTTTAAACTTGGTGCTGGCAACGACCGCAACTGATTTCACTACTAACTGCCCAGAGGAATGCAAATGTGTTTGGGCGAGCGGTAACAAGCAGGCAGATTGCTCGCAATCTAACTTTCACGACATACCTAAAACACTCAGCACTGAAATACAGATATTAGACCTAACGGGCAACGAACTGTACGAAGTAACGAGGCACGCTTTCGAGGACGTCCGCCTCATAAACCTAAAGAAGCTAATATTGAGAGAATGCAAGCTAATAACGATACACAAGAATGGGTTAAGTGGTCTTGCTATCATGATCGAGCTAGACTTATCGAAGAACGACCTCAAAGCACTACATGCAGATACTTTCAAGGAAACAGCTAAGATCAGATGGATTCTTCTTAACGATAACCAAATCGAAAAACTAGAAGATGGGCTATTTAACAATCTACCGTTCTTGCAAAAAGTTGATCTGAGCAATAACAAAATAGTTACGCTTGGCGTTAAAACTTTTATGAACGTTCCAAAACTGAACATTTTAAGGTTAAATAGCAATAAACTGGAGTACTTAAAAATCGATACTTTAAGCAGCTTGACGTTATCTAATCTGGATGTTCATGATAATCCTTGGCGATGTGACTGCTATTTGCAGCCTTTTAGAAACTGGGTCATAAGCAAGAACTTGTACACCTCGCCTATATCCTGTAGCGAGCCACCGAAAGTACACGGAAAATTGTGGAAGGAACTAGATTCTACAGACTTTGCTTGCCGGCCGAGCATTATATACCCTTCTACAAAAACCACTTTGAGATCATCCGATACCAACGTCACGCTGTCTTGCCAAGTTAATGGTAATCCGTTACCAGAAGTCAATTGGGTGCTAAACGCTCAAATCATCGATGGCACTTACAGATATCAAGGAGAAATTAAATATTTCTTAATGCAAAGTAATGCAGAGAACACCAAATGGGTGAACTTGACGATTGTAGACGCAGGCACCACCGATAACGGTGAATACTTGTGCGTGGCGAAGAATGCCGGAGGGGTAGAGGAAAGAAGTTTAACATTGGCTATAACTCATATACCCACAGGAGTTGTGGTCCCGACTGGAATGGACAATAACATGCTGCCAGTTTTGATCGGAGTGTCATGCACCGCGGCTATCTTACTGATCATCTTGGTCATCATTTGCTACTGTTGCTGCAGACGACGTGGTATTCATAAGAAGAAAGCGAACCCCCCGAATGGAGAAGCATTGATTGAAGGGTCAGTGATACCGGAGATGGAGAAGAGTTTGATCACAGCAGTGAACCCGGTGACGAAGCCGCCACGACGGTATGACGTGCCACCGTCCATCACGAGCGGAGGCACCGAAATGTCGGAGCTGAATAAGACGTTGCTGGACAACGATTCTGTATTTGGTGAGTAATATTGTGTAATTAATATAATCCAATAATTAGAAAAGAGAGATATCTCATTAGACTAAATAATCGTTTGAAAGTGGAAGAAGTCTTTGTGGTTCGATTCCGGAGACAACCGCCACACCTATTTTGCCTAATAATATATTAGTAGTGTTAAGTTAAGGTAAGGTAAAAATGGTAAGGAGACATACTTAGCTAAGGCGTCCCAATTTAGTTTTCAGGTGGCAACGCATTTGGCCAGTCTCAATTACTACTGAGAGCGTATTTGGGGAATCAGGCCACTTAACATCAGATGGGTTGCATTCTCGTTTGTTACTTTCATAATAAAAAATAATAAGCGAGCTCTACAAAGTATGTTCAGAGCTTGTATATTGGCAGCGTACCATAAAAACTTTGATAACATCACTAAGGGTATACAAAACTCTATTAACCATGGTGGTACCACCAGTCTCGTAAAACTAGTGTTGTAAGCCTGTAGCAATAGTCAACTGCAATTAATTTACCAAAGTATACAAAGCATCATCGGTTTTTGGATATTGCAGCTATCGATTACATTTTAATATTTAACGGGTACTCACGATACGTCAATTTTATGAGAATATTTCGTCGTAACCACGATCCATATAACTGGGTCGAATTTCCATAAAATAATGTAACGTAAGTACCTATTACATTTGATACGTAGCCATTTCGTGACGATATCACTTGAAACTCATAAGCTGTGCCAATTTTTCTAAAGGTAGCTTTTAAATGACAATTGCAATGGAATCTACTAGTTAGGGTCAATGTCACTTTAGTAGTACTAATGAGAGTACCATTAGTTGTTTCAATACCACCCATTTTTATCGGTAGAAAATCTGATTTACGGTTTAGACTAACTCATATGTAATTATGAACTATCGCCACGCCGTTCCAAAATACTTATTCAAAGTTTGTCCTAATAGCAGCTTTGGCTGAAATCAGCTAGGAGTCTATATATATTGATTTTTTTTTAAAATTATTTATGGTTAGTGTAACTCCTTATCTTAGTCTTTTATTGTTCTTTAATATAAATAGTTGCATATCATGTAATTTCCCGAAAAATATGTTTTTATAAATTAAACCTCCATATACATACAGCTTTCTTCTCCGTAATGACACTTCTAATTCCATAACATTTGTAATAACCTCCACTTCCCAACCAAATTACGCGGCAGCGCAAAAAAATGAAAAATTACTAATTGCCTTTACTTTGTATCGCTAATTGCCGGCAAAGAAACCGGGTTTTTGTAATTGCAATACCAATGGTACGATGTGAAAAAAGAGAATGGTAATTACGTTGCCGATATTGAAATAATTTGTTTCACTCGCATTTACTTCGGTAAAAGCATTGTTAGATAAATAATATTCCGACTAGATTTTAATAAAGCTGTAAAAGATTATTAGCTATATTTTTATGCAAACAAGTATTAGCAATTATATTTTTATGAGCGTACACTTTGTGTGATAGTCATTGGCAATTTTTGTCCATGGACAATCATCTGCCTAATACATGACAGGATAGGAGGCTTATCTGAAGTTTATCACATGCGTTATACCTGAAAACTTATCTGCTCAATCCTTCATGATTTATATTAAAAAATAAAAACATATAAAAAATATACGTTAGGAATACGGTATAAGTTGTGAAATCGACAAAATAAAATTATGCTAACAAAAACAAAGAAAAGAAAATTAAATTTGTATCATAATTAAAATAATTCTAATTTACTTGTTCCAGCTCATAACGACGACGAAAAGCGATCTCTAGACTTTGAACACCAAACGAAGAGATCTCAAGACGCCCTCAACGTAGAGTATGGACGAACGGATGGACGAGCATATCCTCCTGATCTGCTGTCCTTCCCAGCAAGAGCTGCTCAAATATCCCCCGCAGCAAGCAACGCGTCAACTGTCCCGGACACCAGCAGGCTTCAGCTAAATCCAGTTAGTCCGATACATTCTCCAATCTATGGTATGACGACCAATCAAAATCTCTTTAGGACTCTTCCGTATTCACGATCGCAGTCTCCATTCACGGCTCCTATAACACCGCCAGTCGTTACACCGAGGCAAGGATATGTAACTATACCGAGGAGACCCAGAGTTCCTAGCTGGTCAAGCACCGCCAGTACACAAATCCTTCCAAGTACTGAAGCACAAGAACCCTTATACGACAACTTAGGGCTGAGAACTACTGCAGATGGCAGCTCAGTGCTTTCATTAAATAAAACTGGCTTGGAGCATCAGTTTTCCCCAATGAGGAACAGGCCTCTGCCAGCAACACCAACATCATACGCTCCGCCTCCACACCAAGTGTATTATGCACCCATTGAAGAACAGGAACCAGCGCCTTCCCCAGTACCACCGCCATTCATGCCCAACAGGAACAGCATCAGTTCTCAGTTATCCAGCCAGCTCTCTACCCCTGGTCCTCAAGAACCAGTAAATCCTCGAATGAGTTGGACAGCAAAGAATACGTCAACACCTCAACCGGAGCCAAGAAAGCAATTATTCAGCAATTCTGATAACAGAAGTGTTGACTCTCAGTCACAAGTATCCGACAATAGCACGCTAAGCCGAAAAGGAAAACCAGAGACAGGGTCCTTGAGAAGAAATCCTAGAGCAGACAATAAGGATGAAATAGGCTCCCCATCTAAAGACGACCCAAGAAAAAACGAAAGTAACGTGTCTCTTAACCAGTCTGGAACTCTAGGCCGAAGCGGGAAGATACCTCCCAGGCCCCCGCCAAAACCCAAGAAAAAGCCAAGCACTGAGGTAAATCCCAATGAACCCCTCTTCGAAGACGAAGGAGAAGATGGTACGGAAGTGTAGCGTATAGAGAATAAGGAACTAAGTGAACAATGAAGTGCCAACGAGCTTTTAGTGATTACGTCACGTGAAGTGAAGTGATATCAGTGAACTGAGGGAGTGCAATCGGATCATTTATTTGCGGTGCTCGTGTAAATATCTGTCGTGCTAGATTTTTTACTATCGCGTACAATTACCTTATGGACCATACGCAACTTATCGTAAGTTTATCATAGTTAGCATTACATGCCATGAAATTAAGTTTAAATAATTGTGAATTGTACACAATATGTTACATAATTTAACTATTTATTCTTTGTGGTACTGTTGGAGACGAGACGGTAGCTACTCTTGAACGCTTGCCAGTCGCGAAGGCATCTATTGCATCCATTCAAGACTGATTACTCTAAATTGGTTCAGTTACAACATTCCTGTTGAACATTAGCATTTTCCCAGGTCATAAGACATTATTCCATTTATGCTTTCCATTTCATAGGTTTGCTAGAAAGTTTTAAAAACTAGTGAGTATTCGGAAGACTGAAACGAGATTGTTATTCGCTTTCAACTATTGATGATGTCAATAGTTACTTTAAAGCGATCATAAGAATCGGATCTTTCACTAACATGTCATTCACACATATTGCACATTTTATTAACAACGTTTAAAGAAATGTGCATAAGTATGCAGACTTTGACCTACAAAGCTTAAGGCTTATTAGCATAATATTAATTGACAGGTATTATCTAAAGCATTTGGTTTGGAATACTAATATTCAGTACCCTTTTCTATTTACCCTTGTTCTACAATCTCAATATCTGGCCCAATTAGGCCAATCCTATTAGGCAAAATTAAGTTACCAAGGAGATTACAAAATATAGCCAATGTACAATATGTGTGAGGTTCCATTTATTTTAATATCATTATCTTACTAAAATATTTAACTTCTCATCTAAGTTAATATCATTTTAGTTGTAGTCGTGTATTGTGAATGTATATTTTAGATCGGCGACATAGTTTTAACCATATAAATCACATTATAAAAAATCTGAACTGGCATTTTATACAATTGATATTGTAAATTTAACTATATAATAATACTTCTGTAATGAATTCCAATTGTATATGAAATTGTTTTGAATCATTTAAACAATTATAAACAGTGTTTTAACTATCCATATCAGCGTTATAGACATTTTTGGTAGCAATATTAAGAAATATACTGTCTTTACCTTAACAAATGGTTTTAACTGTGTTACCGTCTACGATTAGATTATTGGATTGATGGCAATGGTCACTGGAGGATCATGGTCATCTTCATCCAATTTTGGAAAAATAGTTCCTAAAACAACAGTTTTTAATTGCTTTACGTTAGGTCGAATGCACCGATGTAATGGTTAGACTCTCTTAATAAGTTGAAGGCTTTAAACTTTAAGGTTTTCGGTGCGATAAACATTTCATTTCCAAAAAAATCTTTTGTTACTGATAGTCTTGGATTTTGAAATGTTTCGATAAATTTCTCCATTTTACAATTTTATCTCGATCAGCCATTTTAATCAGGATATATCTAGATAGTAAATATAAATATTTAAATACATTTTTAAAGTTAAAGGATTTCAGAATTCGATATGGATGCTAGTTCGAAAGTTTTATTAAATTCGACTTTACTTTGTGGTGCATTTTGAAGTGAGGATTACTTTACAGTAGAAGCCACGTCTCGGGGGACATCGACTACACGACACGTCTGACACGTCTGATATTATCTTTATTGTTGTCAGTTTTACGAGATATAGAGAATTTTCTCAGCAAATACACGGATAGTTGAAATAGAATTTACCCAGAAGCGTTTTAACAAATTTTGCTATTGTCATGTTTAAAATAATTTCAATCAATTCCACTTTTCGTGAACTACCTATGTAAATTAAGAAAATTTCATTTTCTCGTATCTTGTGATTGTAATAGTAGATATATCTGTACAATTGTCAGGTTGCAACTTAGAATCATTTATTTTATTCTACGCGTTACCAACATGTAATAGAACAAATTCGAAATAGTCTTTATCGTTTTTTTATTAGTGTTTTAGAAAACCGTTTGGTTTTTGTCCCAACGAGATGTGGTTGAGTTCAGACTGGTGCTTTTTTGATGAGTTTTAGCTTTTTTATTTATTGTATTGATTTTAAATCGCAACTATTTTCTATGTACGCACAAAGTACGGTGGATCTAATAAGTTTTTACTTATTTTGATTACTAATGTTAAGACAATCTTTGACCGTTAAATGTATTGGTCCACCGTACGTGCCTTCGGTGTTTATAAACCAAGGAAATTATGAAGTGATTTTAAATTATTTTTATCCAATTATAGCCAATATGCCATCGTATATAAGGTTATTGGATGCATTGAATTTTCATGTGTTGCGTAATACAGTTGGCAGCACAAGTTGTGTTACAAGTACATTAATGACATATACATTAGTTTTAAACCTGTGTGGCTGTATTGTTTCTATATGTTTCTGCGGATTGTACAATGTACGGTATTTTTACAATTTATACTGTAGACATCCAGTTTTTATAGATTTTAACGCTATGTGTACATAAACATTATTATTAAAAGTGATTAAAGCTATATTTCAGTAATTGTACTTTATTATTTCACTTACCTATGTATCTATCAAACTTTAGAAGTGGACTGGACTTGCGGGGAGGGGAGAGTTTCCGTACCCTCGTGGGTGCCATGAACACATGAACACCCAGACCCAGAATAGAAATCTAAATTCATCATTTAGATATCTGACCAGCCGGGAATCGAACCCGGGACCCATTGGGCGTCAGACCGGTATGGTAACAGTTCCGCCAAGCGGGTCGTCTATGACTATTATGATGGTAAACCTCCCTATGAGGTAACATAGGCTTATGTTTTTCGTTATTTACAAGTAATATACCTGGAATATTAGATTTACTCTTGAATTCATTTATATGCCATGATATTGTTATTAAAGCGAAATAACAGACCTGTCAGGAAGATTTGGGTCAGTGCCGTATCAAATCGCAGTCTTGTGATGCTCTGATCAACCCGATGTAGAGACTAATGCTATCCTCGATATAAATAAGAAAGAATTTGTAATTAATTTCTTCGAATAAATATCAAAGAAACTCGTATTCTATACTAGGATTTTCTGTCGTGGTAATTATGAACAGACAAAGACTGAGTAATACTCACAGGTAGCCCACTGAATTAGATTTATGTGTACCTATATCTATACTAATAAATAAAATCGAAGTGTCTGTTTGTGATTTCAAAATAACAGAATAACTGTCTGTTTGACTGAGCTAATCTATTAAACGGCTGGACTGATTTTGACGGGACTTTAACTGGCAGATAGCTGAAGCTCTAAGGCGTAACATACTTTAATTTTAACTACTTTAATTTTCGAAAAAATGATAAGCGCGCGCCCCCTCGCGGGAGCGCAGGATGTTACCTATGTTAGATAAGTATTCCTTTCTACTTTTTAAACGTGGGTGAAACCGCGGGGATCAGCTAGTCAAATTATATTTTTGGCAGGATGGGAATAAAATAATTTATCAATTTTCACACGGAATCCAATTGGACATGATCACAAGCGATAGGCCTTTTGGGAATAACCCAATTATTAGTTGATCAACATTTTAAATGAAAACCTTTAAATAGGTAACCATATTTCCGGATGTTCATATTTAGAATAATGCTATTGTATGTATTATTTTATTTATTTGATGCGCTAATCAACATAGAAATAAAGATCACCATACGGTCTGATATGCAATGGGTTCAGGATTCGATCCCCGGCCCCTGAAATTTAAATTTAGAGTTTCCTTCTGGGTACATGTCTGAGTGTTTTTTATGGCATGGTGTATTTGTATAAAAAAATCCTACTATGAGAATAAACGCATAAGAAGCGGTATTTGTTCAGTTGGATAATTAAATGAAACCTTTTAAGCTAAGAACAATCACACCGAGCTCCAGAGGTCTTACTTTCTGACGAAGGATGACGTCACAGGACCGAACCTGAATTAAAAAGGAGAAAAAAGCCGATGACCCAAATACAAGAGCAATACATACTAAAGTTCGTATTGTGATTTTTACTGCCCAATGCTACGATCGTAAAACCGTATAGGGTTGGCACGTATAAGTTTATATTCGTTTAGTAAAAATAAATAAGTTTCTTTATGGTTGATGCCAAAGACAACACACTGTATACAGATAAGAAACTAAAATACACTAAATAAAAGTGGTAAAACTTGTGGTTCGACTACGGCGGCATTATCGCAGCACTTGGTCTATCTTATAACAGCGTCCAGTGCTGCTGTGTTCTGGTTTGAAGGATGTGGTGAGGGAGACATACTTATTCGATTCGATCCAACTTATTCCTCAGGAGTAGCAACGGATCTGGCTGACTCTGATCTTATTTTGGAGTGATTACAGATGTCTAAGGCCGGCAATGTCTACTAACCATCAGGTGGGCTGCATGCTCTTTTTCAACTTAAGAACAACAAAGATCATTTGAGCATCCCATCCTTCCGGTCTAAAAACGATTAAATGGTCGCAATCAGAAGTACCTAGGTACATTGACACTCTGAAGATTAAGTACATTACTACAAATACACTGTTTAAATATCTTCCAAATTCGGAAATGAACTCAGCAGTAGGTTATTCCAATCTACACCACGCGTGTCGTCCAACTGCTTGTTTATGTATTTGTATTTATATGTCCATGGTACCCACGACACAGGAGAAATTCCTACGGTAGGGCTATGAATGTAGAAAGCGTCTTAAAAAAATACTATCGGATATACAGAGGAAAATATTTAATAAACAGGACATTATGTTTAAAGCATAATGTGAAGAGCCAGCCCTACGCCCCTAAATACGAGTAACCTACCAATATATAGACCCACGGTAAGAAGTACAAAGCCTCATAAGGCTATTCTGGCCCGTGGAGCGGACTTATCACCTCGCCTTTGAGTATTATGGTCAAAAAGACGCATTTATATATGTGCGGTAGAAAATACATTTAAGGGGTGAAAAACATCTATATGTATAATTAAATGTCTTTACGATTTTAAAATAGCATTTTTTTACTCAATACGTATGAAAGTATACACTATACCTATAAAGAGAATGCAATTAAAAAACATTTTTGTCTGTCTATCTGTCTGTTTGGCTGAACTAATCTTCGAAACGGCTGGAGTGATTTTGACGGGACTTTCACTAAAGCTTCTAAGGCGTAGCATAGGCTATTTTAATTTTGGAAAAAAGCAATAGTGTGCGCGTCACGCGCTTGCGTCCGCAAAAAAACGCAGTTGTAATATCGTTTTTAGATGCTAGATGTATGACCGGGGATCGAACCTGGAACCGGTTTTATCCTGCATTGTGAAAAACACGATCTGAGAAAGTTCATGTAAGTAAGAAGGCATATGATTTTAAAAAATCTGTCAAGTATTTACTTCGAATATTTTAGATTTTTAATTTTTGGATTTGAAGGGTCAACCCTACAACCTATGGCCGATATTTTGGTAAACAAAACAATGGTAACATGATCCTGGGTAAAAAGTACAAAGCTTCAACTGACGGGTTATTTTGGTCCTTTCGTCACATCGGCTTTATCGCTGCCTTTGACGGAGTTTTATGGTCTTCAAAATAAAAGACTCAAAAATAATGATTAAAAACATGGTGGTCTTAAAAACTTTGTTTTTGATGTTTTATTCTTAACGAATTTTTTTGGAGGCTTTTATTGAGAACTAGCTAAATGTACCTTATGGTCGGTTTGAAAACATTAGCCACTAACCTGTATCCCCTCCACCAACACGCATTGGAGCAGCGTGGTGGAGTACCCTCCAAGCCTCTCAGTTGTAGGACCTGTGCCCAGCAGTGGGACATTAATTTTAATCAATTTACTATGCCAATACTTATTTTATTTAACAGTGAGGTGAAGATGTCCAGGTCTTCCCAAGTTGGCATAAGAGCCTTGTGCCTAGTACTGGGATATAACCATGTAAGATGCGCAGATTCGTTGCTTGACTTGCTGCATGTTCGTATGCAGTATGATACAACAATCTGAAGGTGTTAGAACTCTATCTAGTTCGACTCCGGCGGCATCACGGCCACACCTATTTCTGCCTTATAACAGCAGTGTTAAGCACTGCTGTGTTCTGGTCTGAAGGGTGTGGTTAGGAAGATATACTTATCCG
>DWPV01000733.1:0-25389 GCA_018251915.1 Urbanus proteus proteus | reverse complement strand
AATTGAAGGGTTTCAAAATAACAGCTTTTTACTCAATGCAAATAAAAGTATACACGTTACATACAACAAAAATGCAATTTAAAAAGTTTTTGTGTGTCTGTCTGTTTGGTAGAGGTAATCTTCTAAATAGCTAGACCCATATTGACGGGACTTTTACTAGAAGATAGGTGAAGGTCTAAGGTGTAACGTAGGCTACTTTAATTTTCGAAAAATTCATTAGTGCGCAACTCAACGTGCGCATAATATCTTAAGCATACTTTTCCAAAAGGTATCAAATTATAAGCCCTCGGACTAACATCATAAATTTTACAGATACCTTAACGAAATGACTTTCCATATCAAACAAAATTCTAATAATATGACTCATACATAATAATAGCGTCTGACCTCATCACGTCATCATCATGCATATTCAATTAAAAATAACATCGGAATCACTATATTTTTTTATTTTTATTAATTGAAATATGAAAAGAATGTAGTAAATTATGTCAATAAAATGTGCAAACAAGTATATAAATAAGAATTAAGGACCGTTAAAAACAACAACAATAGAAATCACATACAAGTTGACTAATTAGGGATAATCTGTAAAATGGTGTTAAATCATGTTTTACAATACATACAAATACATACGAATACAAATCGTGTTACTTATGCCGCATAAGTAACGCGAGATACGTTTTTCCGATAAGAGCATCACAAATTGATTAAAACGGTCGAGTTAAAGGCCGAGTGGAAGTGCGCTTTTTATTAAAGTGGTTTCATGAAAACAGTTATTTAAAGCAAAAACTCGTTAAAATATATTAACCCAAATTTAAAAATCAGTCTCCATTTAATATTATGTAATTTTACAGTGCAGATTATTTACTTTTTTGTATATTGACCACCTTGTGGGAAATCACATCTTCGTATCATTGTAACGGTTTTTTCTAAATCAAATCGTGACTTTCTCTCTTTAAGAATGATGAGAACTAATTGTTGATCGAAGCATGAGAAGTAAAAGTAATAGAAGTCTCTTTAGGTGAACTTCCGCGACACAAATCTGCCTTAAACCAACCGTACTTAAATAAAATTTATACTTTATAGCAATGTAGGTACATAAACGATAATGTACGTAAATATACGACTGCATAAATTCTTCAGGCAACCTACATATCTTTAGAGTAGCATAAGAGTCCCAATTTTTTTGTTTGTTCCATTTATCTACACATTATTTGATATAATAGAAGACGTAACTATTACATCTATTTCTATCATACAAAAAACAATTTATCTTACCTATTCCCGCTGACATCCAAAACGTGTAGCGACTTGCAGTTACCCAATTCATTGGGTAATTTTGTTAGCTTGTTATCCCTCAAACTCAACACACCCAGCAGCGTCATATTGCCGATCTCTAGTGGTATTTCAGCCAATGAATTCCTATCTACATTCAGCACGGTCAGTTCGTTTAGGTTCCCTATTGATTGTGGTAGCTCCATCAGGAAGTTCTCAGTCAGAATAAGCTCTTGGAGATTTGTACATCTAGAGACAAAAAAAAAAACATTTTTAATAATTTGAGGAAAAGAAATCTGAATTCATCAAATCGAATAAAAACATTATAATAATCGTGATCAACAATCACAATATATAACTGACAACAATAATACAAGTGGAAAATTGTCCATCCAATGAATCATTTGATTGATAAAAGTTATTTGGTATTAAAAATTAAAATTTCAAAAAAATAATATTTTGGTAAATAGATACATGAATAAAAATAAAAAAGTATTTGAAACAAATACAGACCTGCCAACATTTACATTTAAGGTATGTAATCTATTTTGGTCCAACTTCAGTATAGCTAACTTGGAGAGATCACCGATGCCGTTCGGTACTGTTTCCAGCATGTTTTGTGAGAGATGCAGGTCGGTAAGGGCGCATAGCCCGCCGATTTCCTCAGGAAGCTTCTCCAATTTGTTCTCACTGACATCCAAACATACAAGCGCTTTTAAGTTACCGATCTCTGGCGGCAAATATTGCAATTTGTTGTGATCCAGCCATAACTCTTGTAACGCTGGCAGCTCACCAATAAATCCCGGCTGTAATTAATATTAAGAATATTGTTATAAATAGTTTCGGTTCAGAACTCAAGGTACAAATAAAGCTTTGTATTTTGATATATTTTAATTGATAAATTCTAACTTACCAGCTCCTCTATATCGTTGTCGCCTAGATCTAACCGCTCTAGCTTAGTTAGATTCTTAAGCGATTCTGGCAGTGACTTTAACAGATTTTCTCTCAGCTCCAATGACTGGAGAGACACCAGGCTGAAATCAAAGTAAACAACCGATAAATATCAAGTTAATAAACATGCTTTTACTACAAATAAGTAAATATTAATGACAAATTACCCTTCAAAATATACTAACATCTTACTAGTATATTTATGTAATCATTAAATAGCAAAATATTCACAGAAATCTAAAGTTTTGAATCACATTAAATTGCGGAATTGTTGAAACCATGGGAATTCCTTTGAAATACGTTAAGGTAAATTAACAGTAAAACTGAGTAAATTAAGATACTTAATAATATATATTTTGCAACAAGAATTTTGTAATACAGAAGAATTATTATTTATAACTAGTCATAGTGCCTATTTTATAAACAAGTTATTAATGGTTATCTGAATTACCCTAGGTTGTTATAAATATTCATAGAAATAACTAGGACAACCATTAGCTACATGTTCAAAATTCCTGCATGTCGTATTAACACAAGTACCTACTTAGTGAACAAGGTTAGTTAGAACCCATATACATGCCCCTGCTGTTTTGGGTCACCCCCGACTTGGGGTAGCAATGATCATTTTAAAATCACGTTGATCCATTAGCGATTGTAATTAGGAACTTTATTCCTCATTTTGTGCATATGACATAGCTTTAAAGTGTATATAGTAAAGTATGTAAACACTTAATATCTTACCTATGTATTTTTTTCTTTATTTTAATTGCAAGTATTAATGTTGGAATATGTGAAAAGTATTATTCAATAAAAGAAACACCTTTTAGTTTACATTTTGTAATGATTTTAGATACTACCTATATCTACATTTTTATTTAACTACTTGCAATAATTCATTTGAACATCGTTAACTCGTCAATGAGTTAGACCTGCTTATCAGTTTTAATGATAGCAAAATTTTGATAAGTAACTGGTACGAAATTTCATGAGAAACGTCATTGTGTAACAAAAATATGGTATTGTTTACCGATAGCACACAATAAGCATGTTCACGTTGAAAGCCTTGAGCCGCATTCCTCACCAGATGTCAAAGTACTTAGCGCTACGCTCAATACCAAACGCGACCATCGTTTGATGAATCATCCGAGTAACCCTGTAAGTATCACTCTTAACCAATTTGAGTGCAAGCTACGCATTTCGGGCATTGTTTACACACGGGTGGCCTTCTTAATAAAGATGAACATAAAACTTTTTTTACGTCACAATTTATGATATGACCGCAAAATCTCATAAAATATAAGGTCGGTGGAGAAAAAAATCGGGTTTATAGTTGCAGTTAATATATAAATAGTATAAATAGTGCTGTAACTTTTTAAAAAAGTGTCTTTGCGCTTTTTATAGAGTCGTGTAACAGGCCTTTGTTCGAGAGTTACTCGTTGTAGAGCATTCTCTCATTCAAAAGTTTTCGTAACAACTATCGTAGCTTTCGAATTCAGGGCACATAAAAAATGGGTGCATAATACGGAAGCATGAATAAAATACAGGTATAGAAGAATAAAAAGTGCAGTAGCCGATGACGTCATCGCAGTTGCGGCAGCGGTATAAAAAGTAGAGATAAGAATCCCAGATAATTTGCGCCGTAAAGACCCCTGTAAATTTATCATAATTATCAGTTATCACGCCCACATTCCATGGAATTAGGTAATTTTGAAAGAAGTGATAAAAGTAAGTGTAGAAGAGTGCATTAAGTGTGTTTATTACTTCTAAGCCATAAGAGCACAAACTTATGGCATGCTACATGACGTAAGCCTTGCAAAAAAATGGCGCGTCAATTAAAGGTAAAGCTTGAGTTACTTTGCTCCAATTCCGTTGACATGTTTCACGGGAAATAGACCACAGGTCAAAATATTTGTATTCACTGACTCAACATTAACTGGCCTGGCTAATGTCAAATTTATCATCGGAACAATACATTGATCCGTAAGTACATTAACCAAGCAATTAAAGTGACAACGAATGAACATCACAAAAAAACCTTTTTTGCTGGAAGGGACTTAAAAACGTAACTTTCAGACGTATGTACTTAGAGAGTGCACGGAAGCTTCAGGGGAAGTTCAAAGGGATCACAATCGGCACAAAGGGAAGCGTTTCTTCCTTTCAACGGTAATCCTCTACACAGCCTCTCAGTAGGCTTAGCTTGGAAGTGGCGATTATTGACTGTAACTGCTATTGTGCCTTTTTACTAGAAAGCACCTATATATTTTCGATAAGTTCATGTAGGTACGATATTAAGTGTTCATAACTATTTAAAATCCGCATCTAGTAAATATAAAAAATAAATTAAAACAATGTACCATCGACAATATTTTTACATAGTTTATATGTACTTAGATAACATTAGAAACTCAACCCTGAACCATATTATTGTGTTATTATTGTGTAAGCTTTCTGAGCTTGTGAAATAATTGAATCTACACTCCCTTATTTTGTGAACCTCAATTTTTTGCCTTTTACGCGAGACCGCAAATAAGGATCAATGTAACTACAAGGGTTACAATTCTAAGATATACCATTTTTCACAAATAATTCCACAAATATTGCGTGTTTATTTAATTTTATTTATTTAGTGAAAGGTCATCCAGAAGACGAATGCGGTAACGTCCATAGAACCAAATCCACCATACAGACTTCGACAATTTGGCGACCATTGGCCCACGTGAGCCATACTGGGCCATAAATAATAATTATGTATGTACAATGAGCGACAGGTACGTCACGCATACATCAAAGTAGAGCTTACAATATGTATTTCGATGGTATAAATAAATGTCACAATGACAATAACTACTACGTAGTTGCATTACTGAAGTACAAGGAAAATAAGCATTAGTCACGCTGTGGTCATTCGACGGTAACTTGCAGAAATGTGTACCTACGTGATGGATTACTTTACATGCTCGTATTAATCCATCACACCATGACTGCGGTTTCTTAGTGACAGCGTGTATTTATAAAGGCAATCAAAGTAAGATCTTAGTGTTTCCAAGGATAACGAAATGAATAGATTTCTAATATTGTTTCACAAATCCCCTCTTTTATCTGGCTTTGATAAGATAAGAACTTTCCTTGAGAAATGTAACGTAATGAAAATCAGTCACGACAAATAAAAAGGTATTTTTATTGTAAGTCTTTCTCTTTCTTCATAAAGATCGACGAGGTTGTACAGATTATCTTGCCTGTCAAAAGCTAGCCGGGGGCCTATGACTTTCCCTTAACTTTCGCTTTCATATATTCGTAGTCCACAAAACCAAGTTATACTGTGGCATAATGAACTTCAAATCACATTGTGGAATATTAAAACAAATTACCCGTAATTTAGAGGGCATTAAATAATGAATAACTGCTAAATGCATTTTACATTATGGACTAATGCTAAAAGTTATAACCATTAAAAAATACGTACATTATATTTGACATAAGTTAATTTGAGACACTATAATTAGCAGTGAAAATATATATCTAGCTAAGTATTGTAGATTTGCTAAAACACTGGCCGTTCAACATTCAACCGTATTCATTTCTAAAAATACACCTGACTTGGTTGCGTCCATAACTTAATCTCAATAATTAATTAAGGTACCTATGAATGTCACTTTCTATTGATGATAAATGAAATGTAAATGCGTATTGTAAAGAATGTAGTAGGCATAGTACTGATAGTAGTAGGTGGCAATCAGGCAAGGTCGACACAACCAATGATCGCAATGTAGAGACGAGAATTAATAACAATGTAGTACATATGTAACTTGAATGTATTTAACAACAATATAATACAATGTATCTCACCTGCCGAAATCGCTGGGAAGACTGGTGAGGGACATGTCATTGAGGCCGAGGACGGTGAGTGCTCGGAGCTGGCTGAAGCCCGCCGGCAGCCGCGGTATAGGGTTGCTGCTGAAGTCCGCGATCTGAAGCGCTCGCAGCTTCTTGATATCCTCCGGGATATCGGGAATGTCTGTGAAAGAACAACCGCAATGTTAAGTGAAGTTAACAACCTGAGAATCATGGATTAATCGCCAAATATAAATAGGAAAAGAAAGCCTTCTAAAGATGATTAAAAATGTGTCACTACCCTTATCGAACAAGCTTAAACACCTTATATGTGTATGTGCCTTATCACATTATTCAAATCAAAACACAGTAGGTAACGCTTCAATGCCACAAATACCTACTAATAGTGATACAAGCTACCAGAAGAGTTTTTTTATTGCTCATTATCAGTACAGCCATTTTAGGGCAAAATATTTAAACTGAACCACGTTGGAGAACGTTTCTCGTGCGAATTAGTCGCACGACCAGGTCAATTATGTAATATGTACTCGTATTTGCAATTGAACGTCAGGTGTGGCAGGCTTCAAATAACTGCCTGCGTTGTATATGGTTGCGACAGTAAGTATCGCAGTTATTGAAAATCCTTAACTAACTAATATCTTCCTCTGCGTAAATTAAACTACTGACATTTATGACAGTATTACGTATGAAACGTTATAAATGCCATTGTATCATATGCACAATTTTAATACACGTAATCGATAATCATATTATCAAAATGTATTTAAAGCGGGTCACATTTTTGGAGCAATAAAGTACTTAAGGCTGATGGCCTTAGGTAACAAAATAACTAAGCACAAAAAGAGCTTTCATAACATATTATTTATTATCTGACAAACATTGAAGAGGGTTTAAAAGAAGTTACATAAACGCTTAAAAATCTCTTGTCTACTATTTTGTATGAAAAATCGCAAGTGTACGTACGTAATATAATTTGTTTACAAAATAAATCTTTTGTAAAGTTTTTCTTTACGAACCGTACGATGAAATATGCCACGTCCAGGTTTTTGCACATTGATGTAACCGTTTATAAAAGCGCTAAAATACGGTACTATTATAAAACTTGTTATTCAATGGAGCGTACCGAAACAAAAAAGTTTTTGGTAAATGATAAACCAGTTTCAATACTGGGCCGATGAAAAAAGCATTTTTAATGACGGCTGGGCATTTGTCATTACCAATTTAGAACGATAAGAAGTACGATCTTTAAAAGCTATGGATTTTTTTCCTTTTTTCCTGTTTACTACAAGACATTGACAGATATTTTTAACACCTTTTTATTACTTGGACCGTATATACCTAACCATAATGATACGTACGCACGTATCATGTATGTATGTATTCAACCGTTTATGATACTGCGATTAAATTTTCTTCTCGACGGACTTAAACTTTTTTAGAAGTATCACGTAGGTACTTAAACAGCAATTAAATAGTGTTATACATTTCTTATTGGTATCGATCTTATTCTCACAATATTTACATAAGAAATATGTTTTGGACTGATTTGTGAAAAATAAACTAAATTCCTTCAACATAGTTATTTAAACAAACAGGAATCTAAATTTGTTCGCCGATCCCAATCAATTTATCAACATGACTTCTAAAACACAGTATTTATGTTAAGAAAGAAACACGACTTCAGGCAATCATATATTTATTTCGTTTAAATTCTGTGTTCATAAACAAAGTTCTACGTATAAGTACACCCCGAAATACTAAAAAGAACTTTTGAGAAGGGTTTTAGATAAGCTTGACAATGTTTAAAAGAATACAAAAACGTTTAACTAATTACAGGTTCAGTGTAGTATTGATAATTAATTATAAACGAATAAATATGTTTATTTATAAATAGTTTCAATGCTAATTTTCTGAGATAAATTTATACCTACAGAAAGACTGTAAATTCGAAATTTATGTGTCTGAATACGAGTAGTTCTGTAACATAAGCTTAAATGTTGCTTTATCTAGTTTTATAGTTTTGACAATTGGCCGCGCGCCATCGCAAACATACGAATACACCTCGTACAGTCGTAGTAACTTTAATGTCCTAAATGCATGTTGTTCCATTCAAGTGTTCAACGTCGACAGAACGAATGCTGATGAGTGATGAGCTGTATAGGCTTTGTATTGCTGTTTTTATAATTCAAACACGTTCACATTGATTCTAGTGCCTCATAAGTATATTCAAATCAAATTGTAGTGTCTGTAGATACCTATGTAATTTTAAAATAATCGCCGACATAGGTACTTCGCATGCTACCGGGTAATAACAAAGTAATAACGGGTTTACCGCTTCTAAGTTTAACACTGTAATACCATCTTAGTCTTGATGCCATGAACACATAAAGAGACAAGTACATAGATAAACTAAGCCGGAAGAAAAATCTAAATGTAACTCATAAGATCTAGGTCTATCTAAGGATGTGGCCGGGAGTCAAACCTGGAATCTTTTGCTTAATAGATTGATATAGTGACAGACCAGTTAGAGAATAACTCAAACGGAGCAAACGAATCGTCATTAAAATTACACATTAAGTTCATAACTAAAGTCGTATGTTGCCACGTGTTTGAGTACTAAGTTATAACACCTCAAATAAACATGAGGAAATTTTCCTTACAACACCGTTACAATCAGAAATTATAATAGAACTGTTGCGTTCTGTTACGGCAGACGAAAGTACACCATACCACCAGGCATTCAGCAATGAAGAGTTCTAGTACTAAATATTAAATTTTTCATTAAGCAAGCATCCGACTAATAAACGATATTGAAATTTTAGCGTAAGTTTACTTTAGTCGTGACAGCAAATACGTCATATCATATTTATCCATAGTTGTTTTCTGGAAAAATCACCAACGACATATAAGCAGTCGAGCACAGAAAACCTGTTTTCACCGGGTTTTAAACCGTTGCACTAGTGTCTCAATAGTTTCGTAATATAAAAGACATTGGCAAGCCAAATAAGGGCCGGTGCTTGCGGCGGATCATGATTTCAGGCCACGACTCAACCCAGACAAGGACCTAAAGTGCACACCACGCGTACTATGTTGGTCTCACTGGCCGAGCAGAGGCCGTCGAAGGTCAATACTAGAATAATTGGCACATGGACACGTAAATATTACGGTCCGCAAAGTAATTTACAATTGTTCCATGTTTCCAGACAGAAAGCAAAACATTGGAAATTGATTGAGAACAAGGTCATGTAACCAGAATATTTGTTAAACAAAATCTTCTTTATGCTCGTATTTTAACTTGGTTTTACCCAATCACCATTATTTCTGTAAAATTAGTAGCTTATATGGATAATTTCCAATACTAATGACTGCATATTGGTTTCACAAAGATCTCTTTTACGTTATAAATGTGACAAAATAATTGGCAGATTCCGAGAATTTACTTTACTGTACAAAAATTACTTATAATACATATGTGCACATCTCATGACACTTCTTCAATGGCGCCTAAATAAGTGTATAGTCGTTGATTAAAAATTTGTTAAACAGCTGAGTATTTTATTGGCTCAATTGAAACCGCGTGAAAGATAAAAACAAAACCATTAAATACTCACCTTATATTCGTACGTATATATTAATATTCAACGATACTGATAATCGATATGTGTAAACACGTAGCATGTAATGAATGATCTGCAAGTAAATCACACTAATGTTATATGCGTCTCATGTTTCATTAGCTCTTTCCGTGGTTGGAACTGTAAGTTAAGTTATCCGTTTCATACTATTAAATAACAATATTTAAACATTTCGGAGGCTTTTTGGGGTAGTAAAATAGCAACAGACGTTTGGCTCAGGACTTCCCTGTTGCGAGACACTGACATCTTGGAACAAATATAAGTTCCAGCCAGTATCTTAAAGTGTATCCTTTAAGCAATCCCAATTGCGGGAAGAGACCGAGTCATAGAAGATACATAAAACAATTTACATAGGGTTGTAACTAATAGGCAATATTCCAATTAAGTATCACTCCATCGGCATATGTGAACATCGGTCGATCGTACCGACTAATCTAGTAGCACCAGGTTAACGAGCAGAAAGTAATTAACCCAAATGAAATGTGTAAATGGTATACATTGCTTATGCAACACCTTTTCATTATGGAATGACCAGCAATTTACAGCTTATTCCGTATTAAAGCGAAAGTATTTTACAATACCATAATGACACTTGAAAATACATTTATTTATAATAATAAATAAACACCTATCGCATAAATACCACCTGTGCTTTTTTGCAACGCAATGTTAACATATTACAAGGTTGAAAGCAAGTTAAAAGTATGTAATTTACAAGTACAAAAAGCATACAATAGCGTGGGATGACGCTAATTTTGGGTGTTATTATTTTGACGTGCACATAACATCTTCCTTAGTATTGAATATGCCAAAGTTGCTAAAGTAAAGGCATATCTAAACTGGTTTTCTAATTTCATGATGTTAACGGTAGTGCGCCCCGGTTTCCGGTTAGCGAGCGGGCATTCCAACGGGCGTGGCGTAATCAATTATTTGTCAAGCTATAGGGAGCATAACCTCTAGCCAAATTATCGAGCCATTCGCAAACAAACTTTAGAGCTGGTAGAAACCATTATGGTTCGACTCTGGATGCACCACCGCCATACTTATTTCTGTCTAGTGAGATACGTTGCTGTTTTCTAATTTGAAAGGTTTGAAATGGATGACGTACTTATTCGAGGCATTCCAACTTAGTCCTCAGTGAACTAATCTGTGACCTCAGGTAAAATTAATGCTCCTTTGCTACTTCAATAATATAAAAAAAAATCTCAAACGGTACAAGTAGGTCAAAAGCCACCAAAGAGTGACGTCTTTTCTGCGATTACTTCTCAGAATCACGGGGAACCGACATCGTTAAGTATGCTGATGAAGTCATTATCGATATAAATAAACTTATCGCTCGAGCAAAGAACAAATGTGTTATAAAATGGTAAGAAGCCCGTTCCCGGTAAGAAAGATTTATTTTACCTGGCGAATGTTTAGGATAGCGAACAGCTCTTTGTATATTTGTCTAAGTCATTTTTTATCGGAGCCCGGAGAAATGTTAGCGTTATACAACTAGTGATGCTATTTTAAGAAAGGTATGCAAGCTACAAGAATCTGTTTCTAAGTGCATCGTTTTGTTTATGTAAGGGGTGAATGGCTATTCAAGGCATACGAAGCCTGCGGTTACAGCCATTCAGGGCGCTTCGAAGCGGTGATTTAATATTTATTATAGCCCGTACGTTAAAGTTATTTTCGACATGTTCAAATTACTTGCCGTAGGATATTGCACGAAAGTCAAAAAAGAAGACCTACTTTTACGAAGGTCTTCTAAAACATAACATAACAGTTCATCTAGAAACTATACACACTTTTGGTTTCGTGGAAATGAAATGTTATATACGAAAGAAAAAAGGTTCTCAGTGGTTGTATTTTGCCTTTTATATTTCATTAATTACATTTCTATCAAATGATATTTAAATTTAATTATAATGAAAATCTATAAGTATAGTAATGTTTTATCCATATATTAATTCAAGAAAATAGAAATATTTCACGCGTCACCCGTTCCATACAAATTGCGTATTCTGTACTCACTGTAAATACCCGTTACTGGATCTTTATATAGACAAAACACACCGACATTTACATAACGAACAACGAATTGAGCTTCTTCATGCGGAAAGAATCTGAGAATTGGTGTTATTGTATGCTAAAATCAAATTTAACAGCGTGAGTTAAATCATAAACGCAATATCTTAGAGTTCAACATTATACCACAACAATCTACATAATGGTTTAATAACGGGGGAACAAATGGTTTGTAGGTCATTGTTTGCAGTAATGTTGAGGCTGCAAACGAACCAAAAAACCGAATAACAAAAGTACACGAAGTGAATAAACCCGTTGTAAGCTTCGTTGTAAAAAGGAATAGCTTTGGATTAAAACAATTCATTTCGGCGATGTTGTGACTAATTTTATATCTTACTATGCTCTCTAAGAAGTGTCAAATAGATCCAGTGGCTGATTTAACTCTATTATATTATTATTGTTATAGAAGAAATTAAAAAAAACTAATTACTAATGTTCAAAAATAAATAACAAGAAAACATAAAAGTCAACAGTTAAGGTTAACTGGACCGTAAAAAGTAGTAGATGACAGTTACGCCCTAGATAATGATTTTATGAGAGTTACGAGTATCTTAAATAGTGTATTTTTTAAGCATAGAAATATTTTGTAGACATGTCTATTTTAGGTCCGGTAATAATTGTATTTTATTGTAGTTTTGTATAAAACATGTAAGAATATGTGTATATCTAGGGGTTGAATATAATCTCACAGCCATCTTACTTTGGGGAGAGGGGGGGGGGACGGGGGTTAAAGACGCCCTAAGACGCCTAAGACTCCTAAACCTATGTATGTGTACTTGTTCATAAATGTGGACTTGTTCTATCGGTGGAAGTGACCACAATGTGCCTTTGAATAATACTGCTTCTCTCAAGTTCATTAAAAATACTACTAATCACTACGATATAACATTTGTATCTTACATTTTACTCCAAAAATTTATGACGAGTACCTACCATCTATAAACCCATTCTTCTAATATTTTTAAATGTTTTGGAATGTTGATATATGTCTGTTATACTCAACTCAACTAGTCAATTTTGTATATTTGTTGTTTAGTCATTAGAATATCGAATGTCGTTCAGCAAGATGATTGGCAATACGGAGCTGACTCCACATGGCCGGGGTCGTAATATCCGGCACAGAATTCGCTCGGTTGCAAGTGGGAAGTGCGGGATCCCAAAGGAAACTACATAAACAATGCAGGAATCCGAGATAACAGCTAAAATGAATGCAGAGATTTGAAAATTAACAGTTCCTATAATAACTCCCCCCCCTAAATAAATGGATTTTCTTAGATATTTCGTATTGTACGCTTTAAAATTTGAATTTTAAAATTACACCCAGTAATTTGAAATTGAATTTCAAGATTACTTGTATTACTTGTCACACTATCTCACTTATTATTTCCATAATGCATAATTATTTTTTTGTCCTTCAGTTTATTTATACGAATATTTTATTGTTGGGTACACACAGAAAAATCTTTACCAGCTGATGTTCGAATGACGTAATGAGGCAAACAAAGGAATTTATAAAATAAACATATGAGGCTTCGATATACACACGTAAAAGTAGAGCTAGTATGTAAGTATAAGGTCAACAAGGGGATATATTTGAAGTAAAAGGTCTTCCTAATAATATTTCAGGTACTAACTATTAGGGAAAATTAAACTCTGACTTAAAAGTTTCGCATAATAGTGTTTCAGGTACTATTAAGGCAAACTAATGCCCTGATTAAAAAGTTTATCTTGTAGTATTTTTCCCTAACAGGTCTTTATTTTAATATTTTTACACGTAAGTACCGTGTTATAATTTTACTTACTAAAAAGGGTCGAATAAACATGTGATATTTGTGGCACATGGGGTTGGACTATGCTGACACGCTTGAAAGGCTTCCATGGGTTCAATTCCTGTATAATTAAAATTTATATGGATTTTGGGGTTGGATGTTGGTATTTAAGCGTTAATTTATTTATCACCAGCATGTATTGATTCTAAGCAATAAATAAAATAAAAGAAAGTTATTTTTAAATCAAAACCGGGTTTTATTTTTGGGTATCGACCGAGTATAATTGTCTAAATGTTATATTTCTTTGTAGTAATTTTTTATCTATCTTACAGGTGTACAAATAATTTCTTAAAACAAAAGTCAACTGTGCAGTAGCTGGGATACCACTAACAATAGCATTCCCAATAACGATTGACGTCAGACAACCGTTAAACCAAGAGTTAAACGAATAACACGTACAATGTGGATTTCAATAATAATATTGCAACCAAAATATTCTGATATTCTAATTGTAACAAATGGCCTAACATTAGTAGATTAATGCAGTAAGGATATGAGTAATATTGACCGAGTCAGAATGTATTCGTAAGAGGAGAGTAAATTCACGATAACACACAACTTTTTACATAGTTATGTTTCTGATTGCGTAAGTAAGACGAAGTATAATAGGTCATGTCAGTCAATGTTCAAAATAGATTGTTCTAATAGCTGCTTTCTATAAACCGGGCGCACGCCATCCATTATGTCTACGAATGAAAGTAGAGGTGACAAACAAAGGCCATATCGTATAAACAGAAACATCAAAGGTCATTTTTGCATGTCAAAGCGCCACCTGTTAGGTGGGTATATAGTGGGGTTGCAAAAACAAAACGAATTGGAAGTTATTTATTCGCGGTGGCAGCCTCGCGTGGCTTACCCCTATCCGGTGGAATTCCATTAGAGCGTTATTGAGTTGTTTGGAGTACAAAGCGACGGGCGAGTGGACTGT
The DNA here is from genome assembly GCA_018251915.1 of Urbanus proteus proteus. Classification (NCBI taxonomy): domain Eukaryota; kingdom Metazoa; phylum Arthropoda; class Insecta; order Lepidoptera; family Hesperiidae; genus Urbanus; species Urbanus proteus. The sequence goes on along the minus strand of DWPV01000733.1, from coordinate 10,846 downwards.
GCCGATCCACTGCCCACGGTAATAGCTGAGTCTCCATCAGCGAGATGACTGCATTCTACATGTAGAAAACCAGTGGCAATTGTTGGAATAACTTCGTTGATTATATAGAACCACAAATCGAACGACGAGACCGAACATTATCTTTGACCACAATAATTTTAAACCAAATTAAGTTGAATCGTCGAATATAGAATAATTAATTTATACTATAGGTACCTACTTAGCTAATAAGATTTTTGTGATACAGCATTTTTTAAGATTTTTATATATTTAACTATATTTTATCTACTACCTTTTCTATATTACATTTAAATTATATTAACGTAAACATGGTTCTAAAGATTTTGTTGCACTGTTTCTTCTAAGAAGAAAAATAAAACTTCGAAACCTTTACAATGAAATATTCAAATTGGTGCAAAGATCCAATAACTTAAGGAGACAATGTATGCAAGAAAACAGATTAACTCGTTGGTTTCATTTTTTTCTGTAACACTGCGACACTGCAACGTAACGTGATAAGAAATATATATTTGATAGAGCACTTCCGCTTATTTTCCATTGTACAGCGTCTGTGCTGTAATATCAAATGGAATGAGACTTGGAAATAAACAATATTAACCCAGAATCGACGTTGCGCTACAATAAATAGCGCTGTATTTTCATTGTTGAAGGATAACAAGAAACAATATCAATTATGCTTTTACTCTCCGGTCACAAGGGGATTGAAAAGAACAATGATGTTCAGACAAAGACGTAATCGTGAACAAGGATAACACAGTATAATGCTTTACTGACATTATGCTTCGATGGAGCTCAGTGAGAGAAGCGACGCTAGCACAAATTGTCAGGTCACGCTAGCATGCATAGTAAGCGCACTAAGCATTTTGAATAGCCCTCTTAAACGCTACGTGAACACCATCAAGTTGTCAGATTTTGTGCTCGATACAATACCGCCACTACTAGCGCGAGCGTACTTAATCCTTGTATTTAGCGATTATAGATATGACAAAAATGCGAATGCCATGGAGGTTCAGAGCTTTGTTAAAAGTTTTTGTCGAAAATAACAATTTTTGAATAAAACATATAATTGAACGAACAATGACTTTTGCAATAATATAGCATTGATTCGGAAATTCGTGATTGAAACTATACGAATGCGTTCAATAATTATAATAAATTCAATTTCAGTGATAATTGCCTCTTAATAAGTTTTAAACGGTGAATCCTTGACAAGAATATATAAAGAACAAAAAAGATAAGGTTTCCCCATCCGTCACATACATTTCCGCACATTTAACAACATCGAAAAATGTCATTACGTTATCGACTTTCAATTACAGGTACATCTTTGAGTAGGTATGTAGGGAAAGCACAGAGGTGTTTGCGCAAACAGGTGCTATTGTTGTGCGACAAACACAACCGTTACTTAATTCGTTATACATAACAATGCTCGTGTCATTACCGTGAGACAACTCAAACTACGAAACATTACCTCATAACTTGAGCAAATAGTCAAACATTTTGGACAACGTTTCATAGTAAAGTGTTACAAAAAACATAATAATTTTATGAATATCTATACGGTTAATCTACTTTTCCATTAACAGTTATTTATAATGCATTAGTCGGAGGTTGATATGTACAGATTTTTTTAAATTATTTAAAATATTATAAACAGAATTAAATCACTACTCTTATATCGTAGTGGTAACCACCTTAATTCCAATAAAGCCGGAAACTTTTGATGCATAGAGTTGCACCTATCAAATTAATCATATAAAGGTCATACGTCAAGTCAGTACCTACCTACTTACGTTACTACTCTACTTCAGAAATATATGCGCATAAACAATTGTGTCGCATTAACGTACAAATAAGCAACAAAAATAATTAATAATTAAGTAAATTAAGTCTACGTAATTCTCATGAACAGATTCACAAATCCAATAATGTGGTTTCGTACTAACGCAAATGTAGAAAAAAAACACATTATCAAAAGTGATATAATTATGAAGGCAACAATTCCTCTGTCTTGACCGGAACCTACGTTAAAAATGTTAATATAAGATGCCTAAAAATAAAAAAGCAAGTTAAGCAGCTGGCATAAACAAACAGGCGATTGATTGCGCGCAATGCGTGCCGCTAAAAGTTTAGTTTCGGTCCAGATTTGTTTACACGATCAACATGCAAGCATTTTAATTTGTTCACACCGAGTAACCCTATCTGGATGTACGTAGAGATTAGTCACACCTGCGGACTTTTAATGTGTTTTAGCACTAAAATTTCTTGACGTCCCCGTTTTATTGCTTTTTAGGCGATAATTTAGTGCTCTTTAATTTTACGCAAGTGGGAAATTTAGTTTTCGCAGTTAGTTCCGCGCGTCACGTTATTGGACTTCCACAATAGCAAGTTACGCAAAACAACGCATTTAGATTTATTAACATCATACCTACGAATATAAATTTCTATATTCTTTATCTTGACGAAGCAAATCTGTGTCATTTTTTATGTTATTGTTATGTTAAGGTGTAGCTTAAAGATTAGCGACCAGAAAAACATTCTGAAACGTTATGAACGCTATTTTTGCCCGTTTTAACTAAACAGCTTATCTAGTAAGAAATTGAAACTAGGAAATGTTTCGTCTAGACTTTTTGCAGATTGTTACGAAAAGACGAACAATAAGAAATGTCTATCGAAATTACACGCTCGTAAGATTCATGGCGTAACCAGACCGGTTCGTAAAGTGACCTCACTGTCTAGTGATTCGACAGCCTATTACGTTACCCGGGATGATTGACAAAAATTGCTCAATTCACAATTGTGCCGGCAAGTCTTAGGTCGTTGATAGCTCGCATCGTGTCATATAGGATGTAATGGGGCTGGAATGCAGGAGATATTGATCAGTGTGTTATGACAGCTATGTGTTCGCAGTCGGAACTCGGGCGGGTTGGCGGCGGCTCGGCGCGGCGTGGGAGCATCGAGGACAATGGTGGCAAGGTTCAACAGCCGAATAAGCCATAGGAACATGGAGCTAATGCATTCTATGTAACAACGAATGCACTCAACTGTACGAGGGAAAAATGTGCATTCATTTATGTACATACGAAACGTTCACACCTATATCAAATCTGTTTAAATCGTAATCCAATTCCTAACAAAAATCAACAACTATGAAACAACATACATAATTTAAGCAACAACCTATCTAAACTTTAATATAAACAGCTTTACTTGAGCCTGAAGTACACGTTTCCCGTGTATACCACGTTAATATTTCATTGTATCCAATCCTCTTATCTTGAGTATTTCGTAAGAATTCAGGAAGGAAGCATGAATCTTTGTTTACAGGTTGTGCCAGAGATTCCACGCGATACAAGTTACTACGAAAAGTACCTAACGTTAAAGTTACCGTCAGTGGTTGAATTATGAATCGAGTAGGGGCACGCCGCGCCGCGCAAAGTATTTGTTTATCATGAATAACGCAGCGACATTAAATCCTTAACTAAATAAATTGGTGAGCTATGTGAAGAAAAATCTTAATTATGTTTACACATGCAAACCGTAAAGCATGTCATGAAGTGGCGGAAGTATAACTATATGCATTGTTTTATTTTTAGAGCGGAGCAGTTAACTGTGAATAATACGGGGTTATACTTGTACAAGCTTAACACCACAAATGCTGGCCTAACAGGAAATCTAGTTCATCTGCACGGGTCGCTGGGGATCGCAATTAAAGCACACACCATGAACTTATGTTATGGTGCTATAGCGTTAAATAAACGTTAGTTACTTGAAGTAAAAGTTAAATTTGGTTGATAACCTCAATTCTCCCTCTACTAAAAACAACGTTATTCATCAAATAGTCAGTTTGGACTTACATTTAAAATGCTACTAAATTGAATGTTTGGACTCTTTACAACTTGGTAGACATTTTAAAACAAGCAAGCTTCCAAAGGCACGAAAAATATAAATTTTGCGAATTTTCTGCGTCTTTATTTAGATTCGTTCATCAAAGGGCTAAATGGGATTAATCAACAAATGTTTTACCAAATATCTGTCCATTGGACATTCACTAGACAACGGTCCCCTTTTTGCCAAATGTACACTTCATTTACCCTCGTCTAATCGTGCGAAACTCTTTAGCGGTTTAGCTTAGTCATTCCGATCAACTGTAAATCCGGCCGTTTGAATTCATAATGGTATTTTAAATCAAAATATTTCACGTAAATAGATACACAAATATAATAGTGACCTATTCGATCAAATTTCTAACGAGTCAGTCTTGTGGGAATACCAATCAATGACAAACCAATACCTAAATGTCGGTCAGTATGAACTATAACTAGAACTTTCCTGGTTTATAATTACTATGTATTAGGCCCAACATGGAACATGGGTAAATCACCTCGCTCGTAACGAATCACATCTGCGGTCAAACATACATTTGACAAATCTGCATTGTAATACGATATATCATTGCGATATATTGAGGGAACACACTATAGATTACAGATCTATATTTTTCGTGCAAGATAAAAATTTATAGCCAATATGTGTTTTTAAAACAACCAGTCTCCACGCTGATTCGCAACTTAGGTATCAAAACATAAAAACTGGTTTTCTAAATGTTTGTGTGTGTACAGGCCAACGAACCGATTTGGACGGAACGCCTGAGATAAAGGGCTACATTTTATCTCAAAAATATAAAGAATGAAAACAGAACGCACGCAGATATCGCAGCGCTCTCGGAATTCTCGAGAAAAATAAAGAAAATAAGTAACTAGTCGTCAATAGTGCAATAAAACTGTACGATCGAGAAACTTTCCGCCAAGGATATAACACTGAGTGGGAAAATGTGTAATATTACTAGAATCTTATGTACACAAGTCTCAAGACCCCGCGATTGACATTAAAACGGTACCCGTACCGTACTGCTATGATACGATACGCCACACTTGCCTCACTCGAGCCTTTATTACAGTAATATTCACAACATACCAAACAGGCCAAGTATTCTTATATAGTCTATAAAACGAACAATATTGGATCCAAGTTCTCTTTAGAACTTGTGATAAAATGAGCTGCAAAAAGGAATCTCAGACGTTTGTTACTAACATAAATCCAATATGACTAGGTAGTATGTATAATGAATAAATTTGGTATACGAATGATTTTGGCAAAGATAAATAAGTGTATGTAAGTACATAGATCCCATGAATAAATCGCTCTCAAATATATGTATTTCAATTTACCATTATCATTATAGACTATAAACTATAATCTTATTGCAAGTAAAGTAAATTGGTATCGTTTATCAGCGACAACGAGAACATTATCGCTCATTTTGTAGTAGTTTTTCGTAATGTCGGTAATTTACGTAATGGCAGGATATAGTTACCTAACCTTATGAAATAAACATTAAGTGTTCAGGTCTAATATGTAGCACAAATCATGTAAACAATGATTACCAAGAAGTCGTAAAGGAAAAGTTATTTTGAGTTTGTATAAATATGTCAACCGAATAACAGCAAGAACTACATCAGTACAAGATGTTTTCAAAATTGAAATTCAGTTATCAAGATGTTTTTAGAATGAAGTTGGTTACAAATCAGAAAATGTGTTATGCCATTTCCATTGCGTTAAATGTTTATGAACTTTGCAGTATAAAGTTGTTATATGATAACATTAAGAGCACCCAGAAAAAATATAAAAATGCTTTTAATGAGATTAATATATAAAAGACTGATGTGAAAAGAAGCCTGATTTAAATAAAATCAACAGTATGTTTCGTTTCGTGTAATCTGAAGGCATAATTACACCGTCTTTATACATAAATAAGTAACTACCTACTCCTTAGAAAAGCTTTTAATTTTAAAGAGCCAGAGAGCATCAAGTGGCGTCTCAAAGAAGTTCATTAAAACAAAGTCTCTTTAATCATGAAACCTTGTAAGAGTTTTTAATTTCGTCGAGAAATTGGTTTGTGTTCCAGAAATATTTTATTTGTTGTTATTGTACATTGAGAGGTCGCGTTTCTTGTGAAGTATGTATTCAGATGTACAAATAACGGTACCGCGGATATCTAGTTATATTTGAAAGAGCCATTACTGCTTTATAAATGATTCTATCAACAGTCGTACATGAATATCGTTTAGCACTATTAGTTTTCATTGTAGCAAATATCCATACAGAAGTTATGAAACGGAGTATTCATATGATTGCCCATTGATCATTGAATGTGCTGAAGTGTTCATTGTGTATGGAAGGCGCTAAATTATAGATGCAGAGGAGAGGCAAATGAGCCCGAGGCCAATGTAAGGTAACCTTGTCTAAACGTAGAATAAATATTCAGTAATAAACTGAGTCATATTTAATACAATTCAGTTAAATTGTAAAAAATGTTCAAAAATTACAAATTATTTTCCTACTCATATTATTTTAATTCTTTTTTTTCTTTTAGCTTTCTCGAAGAATGACAATGTATGGAACATAAAAAAATAATCGTAAATGTTACTGTTAAAAAATCCATTGATAGTATTTAAGTGGTCACGGTGCCTTTTTCGGCTTTCAACATTTTGAAATATCTATACAAATAAATAAAATTTAATTATCTTTTTGTGATTTCAAAATAACGACCTTTTACTTAATGCTCATTGCATTGAGTAAAAAGTCGTTATTTTGAAGTATGCACAATACATACAACCAAATGCAATTGTTTTTTACTGTCTGTCGGTTTAACTGAGGTAATCTTCTAAACTAAACGGATGGACCGTTTTTGACGGGACTTTCACTGGAAGATAGCTGTCGGTATAAGGCATAAATACTAATTTAGTTCTTGAAAAATCACTTATATTAAAATGTGGATGCCTTTTTATCAGCTAGTGGTACATAAAGTACAAATTTTTGTTCTACCCTTAGACATGCTAAAGGCCTACTGTTATGGAAATCCAGGTAATACCTAAACGTGTTCATATACACTGAAGGACTTCTCTAAATAATTTTCTGTTGCACATTGTGAAATAAACACGAACGTATCACGTCAGTGTATAGATCTCAATACATATACAAATTATACAACCGCTATAAGCTTCCTATACCCTTAAACATATTATTACGCATGTAAATAGGTTGCTGTTCTCGCAGTAGCACAATGTGAATTAAATTGTGTACTATTTCAGTTTCAATGGAACAATTTACCGTAGTAACATAATGAAATTCGTACTAAGGTCTCCCATCATCTGTATCTAAGGTCATATTTATCGTGATAAAATGAGTTTGATAAATAACGAAATGCATGATTAGCATCAGTTATCATAAAACCAGGCCGTGTAGATTTTCTCACGATATTTTCTATCGTCAATCAACCAAGTAATCATTCATTACAACCCGCGTGAAGCATCATTGATCTAATGGCGGTCTGGTTGACGAATTGATGATCAAAGCGGTCTGACATGCAGAGGGACCCGTGTTCGATGCTCGGCCAATGTTCTGATTCTTAATGGTTACAGACATCTTTGTCGCGGAGTGTTTCAATTTCTATCAGACGCATTAGTTTAAAATATGAAAGAGCCCGCGATTCCATCACTGGACCCCCCGTGTGCCAAAATTCGTACTACATCTTATTTAACTATCATTTTGAAGCATTGTTACGTTCCTAGAAGAACCAAATCAGCGAGTCACTGAGGTCAATAACGATCATGGGAATTAAGAACCTTTCCACCCACTATGGTAAGAGATGCTTGTTTTATAGCCCTGTGGGAAAACCACAAGAGGAAGTTCGTTTCATTGCTTGCGTATAGGTGTATTTGTTCATTCAATATGATGTGTCTAATTTGATGCAGTTAATCCATTATTCAATTGCACTACGCGCAAAGTTAACCAGCGATTTACAACTCTGAAGCAGACAATTACAAATAAGACACCTATAATCAGTTCGCCTAGTGCGAATGCGCCATTACACTTGCAATTCATATTACGAATGGTGGTTACAATATTGCAGTCAACGTCAAAGAACCTTCAGATGTAACTCTGTATTAATTTACTGTTTTGCTTCCAATTGTCGTTGTATTTAAAATACGTGAGGTTACCGAATGTTACGTTACATAATGTAATAAAAGTAGATAAAAATTATAAGGAAAAAATATAGTAAGTATTTAAAAGGTAATAAAATCCGTGCTGAGGATCGTGTTCCGGAGGCACCACCGTCACCCCTATTACGGTCTAAAATGGCAATGCAGTACCTAGCAATGACGTGTTTAATTTGAAGAAATCTAGCATAGTCTTTTTATTTACCTAGATGCATAAATAAATAATTAAAGATATGAAATATTGAACTATCGTCACACATAATAACTAATAAATATATATTTCTTACGGCATGCCTGACAATGTTATCGCGAATGGCGTCTAGTTATAGTAATACTGGTGAACTGTTAGTCACATTTGTAATGAACATCATAATCGTTTTAATAATGATCGTAATCGTAATAAATTAATGACATAATTGATATGATATGTCAACATAACATCAAATAACTACATATTTAATGTAGGTAATTTTAGGTAGTTCTACCACTCCACATAATTAATGTTTAGTTATTGACGAATAATGTGGTGATAATTAACAGTTTGAAACAAAATAAACGTCATATAAAAAGACGAACCATGCGTTATACTAAATGTAGTTTCCCTTTTAAATAGAATAAAGAAGACACGGTAAGGATTTGACAGGGTAGTGATACCCAATTTAGCGTTATTTTCTGATTAGTTGAAAAATAAGTAGTGCTTCACCACATAGTATATAAAACAAAGTCGCTTTTCACTATATGTCCCTATGTATGCTTAGATCTTTAAAACTACGCAACAGATTTTGACGCGTTTTTTTATAGATAGTGATTCAAGCGGAAGGTTAATATATGTAATTTAATGCGTGCGAAGCCGCGGGCAATATACTAATATCGAGTATATACCCGCCATCATAGCTGCATTGTTTCCAACATTTCCAATAGAGTTCCAAAACTATACTAGTCAGTACCAAAACTCACGCAAACTCAAATATTTTTTACGGGGCATTCCAACTTTTCCTTTGAGATAGAAACACGAGTAGAATCAAATTCGACAAACCCACAACCGGTAAAGACATTTAACTTCAAATTTCCAACTCTCCCGAACAAAAAAACCTAGATTAAACGAGATATATAATAAATTAACTATATTGTCCATATCTACTTTACTTTTATGTACGTTAATAACATGCACGTAACATATCAAGAGTGTCAAATCCCGTTCCTTATTACAATGTTTTAGCACAGCATAGTAGCATTTTTTGTGGTTGGTATATCGTTCGCGGTGTTTTCGCACCTGCACCGTACGCGGAGCTATGCGGGTGACGGATCAACACGTAACTCGCATACGAATAGCGTCAAATTCACCTCTCTGTAAGGTTCGATGCCTTTTCTGTGTGCCAGCCACCGGGAACGTTCCAACATCCGGTCCATATTACAAAACATTCCTATGTAAGTTTCACAGTATCGCTGTTAAATGCTTGTCTTAAATACGCGTAACGAAAAATCATTGTCTATATTTCTTGTCTATCTTCATGATTAAATTATTTATAGCTAAATACATAATGAACAACCATGTAGTTCACCTGATACTCGGCAGAAATTGCGTTTAATGGTGCTCCTATATGTTATATAAAAATTATGGACATATGGACCAAATTGGATTTATCCTGTGAGATCCTAGCGGTGCTGATTATTTCTATAAACATCTTAGCATTACTATATTTCTATTGAAATAATTTAAAATGCCTCTTATATAAAATGGCAAATGACTGTAGTTATAATGCAGTAGGATCGCATAGGTACATTAGGTACTATTAACTATGTAATTACTATTAATCTATGTAATTACCCATCCTATCAATGTGGCACAAAAACTTACACATGGATGATATGGAATACCTTTTTCGAAGTCAGTAAAAATAGCGAAGGAATGTCGTATTTATCGTATCTAGCATATGCCGGCCAATTTGTTTTAAAACGATTTAAAAGAAAAAAAAGATGAAAATTACAAAATATAATAATATGAAAAAATACTCACCATTTCGAGATACATCTAGCTCAACTAAATTTTCAAAATTCTGTATATCTGATGGAAGTTTGTGTATTTCATTATCACTTAATCCTAATCTTCTCAGCCGATGTAGTCTGAAGAAATTCTGAAATAAAGCAATGCACACTTGAGTTATCTGGAACTACTTAAGCAGATACTCTTATTATGCAGCCTATTAATTTAGGACAGCCACATAAACTATTAATATGAATGATAAGAGTCTACTAATTATAAGTATGTATGTAAAATATACATTTTTTGCTTGACATGACATAATACTGGTGTTAATTTTAGTTAGTTACAAAAGACAATGTTTTTTATAACAACAGAAGATACTTTTACAAAAGAATTTGAGTTATATGCACAATCGTTACATACTAAAAAATCATATATCTTTACGTTAAAAAATAACAAACACCAAGTTAAAACTCCTAATATTGGAAACAAGTAAACAGACAATGTATGTCACAACTTTTCAGTTCTCATAAATTAATTTTCAAGAAAAAGCTACTTATAACAAAACAAGATTATATTTAATTTGGTTACATTCAGAGAGCATTACAACCTCGTATCGTTTGTAATCTACTTAACAGCTATTTATAGTTCTCCCAATATAGAAATACTACATTACATACACACACATTTATCTATTTTTAAATATACAGGGTGATTGGTAAAACGTCGGCAATCTCTTAGGTACATGTAGGGGAGGTCATTTGCAACCAAATGACCC
>DWPV01000732.1:0-25390 GCA_018251915.1 Urbanus proteus proteus | reverse complement strand
CCCCTACCTGTCAGTGGTTGCTAGGTAACGCTTTGTTATTAAACATTCCATATCGAATTTGCCCCAAGTATAGTTAGCAACAAAGGCCAAACGTGTCATTCTATTATGAATAGCATACGATCTTGAAGCGATAATTACAAGCTGTAAAAACTAGTTATAACATAACGGGCGATATATTTAGATACAATAGCTGTCCACGTCAAATTGTTTAAATTAGGACTTCCTACCGTGAGCAGGTCTTGGTTGGGTGGGCTTAAGCCGTTACGTTCAATTTCTTTATGTCGATAATAAAAATGTTTTTAGCCATATGCGTTTATTTGCGCTGGCCAAGATTTACTTTTCTCATTTCATATTTTCTAATGTTTTAGTCAATGCAATAATTTTGCATTCATATCCAATATGAAAGGATTTGGCTATTCACGCATGCTTGAAAAATTCAGCCTGTGAACTTAAATTATTCATAAGTTGTGTATGAATAAATTAAATGTACAGGTTGTAATAATCTTTTAATTCTTCTGCATTATTTTTCATATTAAATATATAAAATAGCGTTACGGACATAAGCGTATTGGCGAGACAGTTTTCTTGTCGGTTATTTAGACGAATGTATCCTGTCTTTATGTATCCAGCAAGAAAATTGTATTAAATAAATTGCTACAAGCATGAGTTATAGCAATAATCGTGTCAAACGAGGCATGTGGTTTAAAATGAAAAGAAAATTGATGTATTTAAGTTTACACTCTTTTATATTATAGTAGTAGTAAACCGTACGCAATCCGTGTTGGTAAGTGGCCACTGCTGCCCATGGTCACCCTTTGTAGTTTGACTCCGGTGTAAAACACTGCTGTGTTCTGGTTTGAAGGGTTAATGGAAACATACTTATCCAAAGCGTTTCGCCTTAGTCGCCAGGATGCTATCCCATGCATGGTCGACCTATGAATGACTTTAATCTTATCTGCGCTGGATGACTTGTGCATTAGCGGCAGTGACAACTTCAAGAGGACTGCATGTTTATTTGGTTCTACAATCTTATAAAAAAATTACAACTTTTGTTCTATCCCCCACAACTCTGTTAAGCTTGTAGCATCCACCACGCTCCAATATAAATTTTATCAGCGTAAACGAACACCTGGCGTAAGAAGTAATAAGTAGTACTAGTAGTACTTTACTTAAGGCTAACTGTTTTGGTCAGTCAAAACAGGAAACGCCGGTCGCCGTATATGAACAATCAAGTGCCAAACAAGTAACAAGGAGTAGTGCAATTATGCTAACTATTGTAGAGCTTTCAGTAGGGTTAGCAAAAACAACAAATAAAATATTTAGTTACTAAAATGTGATATGTGTACTTTATTAAATGAAAATATTTTCGGGATATGTGTCTCATAATTGCGGAGTGGAGCTTACTTTCGGTAGGGGTTGCGAAAAAATCTGTTATTAAAATGAGCTTTATATTATATTAATAATAACGGATAATTGTAGGCCTTACTTTTAGTAGAGTTGGCAAAAAATCAGTCAATAAAATGATTTATAATATTATATCTACTTTTTTATACGGAAATTAATTTTCTAGGATAATAATGACGAGTACTTCACACTTTTAATGTAACTATAAACTATAAATAAATTAATATAAAATGGAGAAAGCGTTATTACTAGTATTCTTGACAGCCCTAGAGGGCGGTATCTTAATAGAGCAAGTTTTTTCGTAACTGTCATCATGTAAATAACAATTCGTTTGAAGGTTTGACTGGTCCTGTCCTGAGCCTTGTAACGGCATTATTACACTATTAAAGAGAAATAAGGGATAACGCATACTGAATGTACCTATATTATATTTTAGCAAGCACTACAGATGTATTTTGCAAAATATAATTCTTATGTAATTCCTTTCATTGAGTGAATTTGTGCGCATGACTTGAAACCTAAATAAATATTACATTACCAGTTAATTAACAACAATATATTATTTTTTGGTTTTCCGACTTGAGTCTAAATTTAGGACCGATAAGACGAGTAGTTCTTGTTATCGAACCAAAGATACCGAGAGTACTAATTGAAAAAGAAACATCGAACTGATTGTGAACTTGTAATTATTTTTTAATACGTATTTTATTCTAAAAGCATTTTTTTGCAAATTTTATCTCCGTAATACCTGTAAGCGTAGTGTGTGTTACCCTCTATTGAGCAGCTGACTACACCGGACGAATTAGCCTCACGGTACGAATTGTAACACAGTGCTAAAGATTACTGAGATCCTCTGATGACAGTCGACTAACCGCAATTTGACAATGTAGACGTACTAACACTTAACTAACCATAAATTATTTGACTTTGAACTGCTTTTATATGGTGTGTGTGCAGTGTGTGCGTAAATCTCCAGGAAGAATCACTGTTCTACTTGAGATTGTTATAGATGATCATGAGCGACATTGACTCTTAGTTGTACTACATACTCGATTAATCTACAGTTTTTTTTTCAAACTTTTTAATCGACAGATAGGTTAACGTTTAGCTTTGGATTAAAAAAATACTCAGAAAACTTTCCGAAAATTTTCAATTTTCTAGATAAAATAAATTTATTAATGCATTGTCATTGTCAAGTCATATGTATACGTTGGTTTATTTCATAACCATTTTGTCAGAGATGCCCACTGACAATAAACCAGTACAGTAACACCGGATATGATATGATCTTATTAGGTCATGTCTCGTCTCAACAATCTTCGATCTAATTAATTGATGACTCTCTTTTAATTCATCAATCGCCATTTTCCTCCATGACCACAATGTTATCCAAAACAACAATATCTATATCTCTACAATTTTTAAATAAAACAGCCATTTACCAAATTAAAACTTAAATAAGGCCGTGTGAAGTGATTTGCCAAAATTAAAAGTGAAAGAAGGCCGTGTGAAGTCTTGAAGATTGTGTGAAGTGATATGAACAGACTAATCCAGTGTTGACCATATGCCTCCAACCGAGACCTCACACGACGGCATGCTGTGCCTGTCGAGACACGAGAACTGTCCCTGGGACCAGGCCTTGAAGTCCGCTGAGGTCGACTGGTCTGGCCTCCAGTACACCTGCCTCAAGATACTGCACCTGTACTGCAAGGTGTTTGAAAAGGAAGATGTTCTAGATTTGGTTATTCGGTAAGTGACCATAAATATAAGTGTTTTTAGAAATACATATTTTTTGTGTAAAGTACTAAACTTCTTTGTAGAGTTATGTTGGCATCGATATTTCTGCCCGTAGGTGACAGCATTCTTTGCGAGTCGGTTCTTTGGATTAAAGTTTATCTTTTATCAGCTGTTTACAGCGTTAAGATGTTCTAATTATGATGTGCTATTATGAGGTAGAAAATAGTGCTGTGGTGGTGTCGCCGTAGTCGAACCTCAAGGATTCCATCTAACTCCAAACTAGTTTGTAGTAAATCCAATCCAATTTTGGATTAGTAACCAATTTAGAAGGACAGCATTGATTATTTACCATCAAATGCAACTTGTGTTCACAACTCTACAGAAGAAAAAATAGGTATGATAATAGTATCCGGCTGATAATTTTCCCTTTTCTACATGCCCGATTTAAAATACCATACCGCTCATTAGGCCGTCCATTAACGAGTTACGACCAACCGATTTCGGGTTTTATGCCCACAAAAACGTTTAGTGTTGCCATCATCACGTACATTGCGATAAAATTGAGGAAGACCTGCGCCTACGTGTAATAAACTGTATGGTCGATCCCCCATTTATCTTGTGCTAACGGCGTGATAAATTTTACTGTAATGTCAAGGGTGATATCTACGGTCGATTGTGCTTGTAATTGTTTATTAATCCCTTTTTATGTTGAGTGATGTCGACAAGTTGTGGGTTATTGGTGGTTTCGCTAGGTTCAACTGGGAGATAACAATGTTTTGTAAGAAAAGTGTGGATGTTGGCCAAATTAAACACGAGGCGACCTTCTTAGTCCTCAGGAGTAACATCTGTAATTGACTTCAGGTAGAACTTCTGATCCGTGTGAAGTTGGTTAAGGATATCCATAGGCATTGTACCGATATTTGGTAAACTAGTTTGGATGTGATAAGTTAAATATGACTATGCAAATGTTACTTTCTTCAACACAGACTTGAACTTACTCTTGCCTCCTCGTCCTACCCTGCAGTAATAACATACCTAATGGATGCGTCTAGGTGACTGACCTCATCGCCGCCTACAAGTATGCGATTCCGACCGATTCGCTGTTGATAAATGAGGGAACACCCAACACATGGACGGGTCTGCTTGTCACGTTACTCATCGCCCACAATAGTACGAAAACAATTGCGGAATGGAAAACTTTTTCTTGCACAATGAGGCGGTAATGATCCGATAACAAGTAACGATTTCTGAAGATGAAAGCTTAGCAATGTGTTTCCTAGAAATACTATGAAAATTTTCAAATAAGTGTTACTTTACGACTTTTTCCACTTTCTAGATGGCTCGGTCAAAAGAACGGGTGTTTTTAAAAATACTTTTAATACACACTAACGGTTTATGGGTAATAAAATATGTATGGCATCAAATATGCACACTTATTTCATATCCATTTGGTTGCGTACAGATACGACTTGCATACCTACTGTGGGTGAACTGAAATAAAATGTAAAAAGAAGGTATTTTGTGTTTATGGGGCATATGGGGCATCGGAATGAATTATCAAAACTAATATAATATTTAAAGAAATTTTGGACAAAATCAGTAAGAAGACCTTGTTAATAATATTTTAAGCAGTTAAAATTTTAAAAGTTAGCAGTTTAAAAACAGTTTTATTGGAGTAGGTAAGCACAACTGCGATATAAAAATAGTATTTTTGTCTTACAACAATATAATAAAATAAGGTCCTAGTATGATAAAAGCAAAAATCTAAATTCATAAACAATCATAAGTCTAGTTAAGGTTCCAACCCAGAACGGGTTGTCTTGATACTAAAATTAACTAAGCACACCGTAACGAATACCGTGTACTTTAAAAGCGATGTAAAGTAAATGGCACCGTGGGCTTGGCAGTGTGCTCCATTAGACGCCCGCCAAAGGTCACCAAGACACTTTGTTCTGGAAGCGTTTGAAATTATGTTTATGTGAAAATAGTTATATTTTATGGTGTAGCCAATTTCCAGACACCAATGTCTAAAAAGATTTTCAGGGCTTGCAATCTTTTAAGGCATTAACGTAAGCTTAGTACGATAAAAGCAGAAATCTAAATTCATTTAAATTATCTAACCGGGTATTCAAACCCGGAACTCTGTCCGATCGGTATAGTGACGTACCTTACGGGTTGTCATGGAAATAAAATTAACTAAGCACACCGTAACGAATACCATGTACTTTAAAAGCGATGCAAAGTAAATGGCACCGTGGGCTTGGCAGTGTGCTCCATTAGACGCCCGCCAAAGGTCACCAAGACACCATTTGTTCTGGAAGCGTTTGATATTGTTTATGTGATATTAGTTTCACATTTTTATGTACATCCAATGTAATAAATATTCGGTATTAGAAGACTTTGAATTTTTTTTAATATGTATGTAGCAAACGAGCTTCTTCTAACCGTGTCACTTACCTTTAGATGGACTGCTTGTCTAGCTGAAAGTAAGTGGCAACTGCCGCCCATGAACATTTGTAACCAACCCCAGATAAAATCCAGATAGGAAAGGATAAGTTTCAACTTGGTCCTCAGGATAAGCAACGCATCTATGGCCAAGCTAAGGTATCTGGGCTTGATTTCAGATGTCTATGTGCGGCAGTCATCACCACCAGGTGAACTTTATCCTTTTCCACTTCTATAACATATAAAAATACCTAGAACTGTTCTCAAAACTTAGAAATCAGTAAAATTCAAGAATATTTTTTTCAATACTTACAGGTTGTTGTTTATAGCACTCGTAATATATGTAGAATAAATAAATAAATGAGGTCACGTAAATGAGGTCACAAATGTTTCATCAAATCTTTAAAACATCTCTTATTAGTATTGAGATAAAAATATATACGTGGCATTCCAGTAAATATTTATATCTCTGTCAACTCTGAATCAGTTTCGCCGACGCTAATATAAATACGTCGATGTCTTTAAATTAACCAGATCACTCATATTATTTTCGTATTAACCCGGAGTGTGGCTTTCCTTGCCAATTTTAGTTCTTTATACGTATAGAGTGTGTACAGTAGCAGTAATAAATTTATAAGTTGTTTTGGCTTTAAATTTCATCAGCTGGTGCTTTAATGTCTATCGTCGCTTTTATTTTTAAAACTAGCTGATCCTCGCGGTTTCACCCGCGTTAAAAAAGTAAAAAGGAATACATATCGCCCGCGAAGGCTTCCGCATGCGGGTGAAGCGCGTGCTAATGCTTTTTTCAAAATTTAAAGCCTATGTACGCCTTTAACTATCTTCCAGTGAAAATATCATTAAAATCGGTCCAGTCATTTAGAATATTGCCTCAGCCAAACAGATAGACATTTTTTTTATTGCATTTCGATGGATGGACTACATTCCCATCTCCTGGATTTCGTTCCTTGGTGCCATGCGACTTCCACGGGAAGAGAGCAAGTGGTGCTATTAAAGATCTAAACTACACTGCACAACACAATGCAATTAACTCCTTAAGGATCTGTAACTATCAAAAAGAGTGTACCTACCTACATATGTATAATTGTGTCGAAAAGTTTTAATATACGGTTTTACTACAGTAAGCCGGATACTATGTTATCGCGATCCTTGATTTGTTTATATGTAGTTTCAGTGCTTGTTTTCGTTTATTAAAGGACTTTGCAAACCATTTACTTTGTTGTAGAAACTTTTAATTATTTAAAAGACAAATAAAAAGTCACAAAACAATATATCATTATATGTTTATTATACTTTTTCAAACACATTACCCCAGCATAATGTATGGCTCGGACAACAAATTGGCAATAAATACGAATGTAATGGTAATCGCTGGCAATACTGCTTTATTTCGGGCTTTCAATTCGCACACATTGAGATATATTTTTAACTATGATTTAATGACGCTGCTGCTACGTATTTATCATAACAGCTCTCATTTTATATATTAGAATAATTATTTAATCTGACACTAAATTATTTAGATTGTAGTGCCCATATTTTATCCAAAAATATTTTTTTCCCGTCTTCAAGTACTATAAATATGTGTTATTTAAAAAACGACACGTATTTAATCTATAATAGTATCATTCCCTCCCTTTTTGTAAATATTTACCTGAGAATTATTCCCAGAAGAAGCCTGTTTCCGCGAAGTTGTCAATATATGAGTTTCATCGCATGATTTGCTGTGACTAAAGCATTATCCTTTTTTATGAGGAAATGTTCTGCTTGCTATTTCTGCGTTTTAATAAAAATATTTACGTTGTCTTTCTTCAAAAGTGTTGTAATATTACTTTAAATATAGCTATTAAGTTCAAAACATATGAACAGCATCCTATTAGTGGCCGACTTCTAGGTGGACAGCTAATTATGCGTTTGCTTGAATGTCTATATGAAGTAGCAAAAAAATTAAAGTGAATCAAGGTCCACAGATGATTCATATCTTCCAACCCTAGCTAATATCTATAGGTACTATTCCACACCCTTTAAAGGCAATAGATGTAACAATTAGCGCATTTTGTCCTTGAAGAGTTCCATCAAACAATGCATTTACGAATTGAACGCCTATTAAATTCTAAGGGCGATGGTTATTATATCGTTTACACTTATACATTATGTTAGAGTATTTTATTAACTCTGTAGTATTATGTATAAATCTTAAGGATCCGGGGGGTATTTGACCACCTGAGAACTGCCCGGTTAAAGAGGGTTATTCTCGAGACCCGAATTTCCTTGCCCACCGTCTCTTTCGCTAACATTACCAATAAGGCACTATGAGAGACCCGAGGTGTAAGACGTCCCGATGCTTGCTTGAGGTCCATCGTGACATCAGAACATCAAACACCATGAAACCGTTTGATCTCCTTGACCGACAAGTCATTTCATTAACCAAAGACCGTCAAATTGTCAGTCACTATCGAAGTCGCGACCTTTAGCTGTCAACCCAATGGTGCCGTGCCAAGATAATCTCATCATAATTCATGGAAGGGGCAGATTTAGACCGATAGAATAGTAGTGACAGCCTGGAATTTCAAATTAACGGTCATTATCGACGCGCGTAATATTATGCTTGCTAACGATGCCAAAACCATATGAAATCTATTTTTTTCTGTCTATTTGTCCAAGCTATTCTTGGAGACAAAAA
The DNA here is from genome assembly GCA_018251915.1 of Urbanus proteus proteus. NCBI lineage: Eukaryota > Metazoa > Arthropoda > Insecta > Lepidoptera > Hesperiidae > Urbanus > Urbanus proteus. The sequence goes on along the minus strand of DWPV01000732.1, from coordinate 17,103 downwards.
AAAACAATTTTTATTTTGGTTCCTAAGTAATTTAAATCTATCTGGTATAGCTACTGAAACACAAACGCCTCGAGTTCAGAAATAACTTATAATTTTAGTAATCTGCAAAAACACTACAATTAGTTGAAAATAAATTAATCAACCCGCCTCTATCTGTGGACTTCAAATTTGTGTTTCCTATACATTTGAAATAACCCGCATTTCAAATGTATAGGTAACACAAATTTGAACTAAAATAAATTAAAGAAAAACAACTAAAGAGGTGCAACAAATTGGTGCAAAAAAAACTACTTCTAATATATGTATATCTCAACAGTACGGACAATAAGAACCAGCTAAATAATCAAGTGTGAGCTTTCAACATTTTTACTTTAGTTTTATTTTTACATAGTTCCTATTTGTTATCAATTGTAGAACTTCAGTAAAGAAGACACCTTTATTTTAACTTTTTTATATTTCGGTATCATCAATATAGCGGCCAAAGTTCCTAATACTTATACAGCAAAATATCCGAGTAATTATCTATTACGATTCAAGAGAACCCTTTGACAGACGACCAACCAGAGGCTTAATATTCGCAAGTTCCCGTAATTACTTCGCATACTGAACCCTAAAGCAACAATCGAACTTCAAATTGACTTCATATTTCAAATTGACTTCATCTACTTCTTTGTTTTCCATTCCACAACGAGCACAGCGACATACCGGTGTAACCGCTGTTTACCAAACATTTTCCTCAACAACCATTGTTTGCGGTGTTTCCATAACTCATTCTCGTATCTCGGTGGTGCTAATTAAACAGTAATAACTGCATTTCCATTGGTAATTATTTTATTATTTATTACTTATACTACCGCATTGTGACCTTTAGTTTATTTTTTACGTACTATAAGTGATTTCTGGTTAAAGGTCTTCTAAACGGCTGAACCTATTTTGACGGGACTTTCACTGGAAGATAGCTGAAGGTCTAAGGCGTAACATAGTCTACTTTAATTTTTGAAAAAATGTATTAGCCGCGCTGCACACGTATTATTTTTAACTTTTTAAACGCGGGCGAAACCGCGGAGATCAGTTAGTATTATATAAGTCATAAGGATGAACTAGAAGGATGTCTGGTTAAAAGTTAACCCGTGACTAATGCATCGCGGGGATCAGTTAGTTATCTATATAAATAACGTATGTGTTCATATTATAATTGTAAAATCGGATTTAGGTTATTTCCGTTAGTAAAATATAATTGACCAAAGAAAATTTGTGAGATTTTCGAATTTTTAAATCATTATCCAAATCATTAGGTAAACTTATCTTCCACAACTTTAATATTATTTAACGTTGTAAAACTTTAAGTTAACATATCCTATACGCTTCTACACAGCATATTTCACATCGGTATTTACAGGTATAAATGAGCATCCTATCCTTAGCAGTTGGTTTAAATAACCATTAGCACGTGTGTTCCCATAACCTTGTCAACCACATGCTCTATATCGTAACAACAGTACTGCATTAAGAATCAAAATATTGTTGTCTCACTGTCAACTTGTAACTATAAGCGAGATAAGCGTTTAATGACGGGAGTAATAATTACTTCTGGATTTATGCGTGGTGAATCACAGACACTCTAAACTAGGTCTTCAAGTTAAGCGTCAACTGTGGTCGACCTCAGGTAGATCTATCAATAACACAAATATAGATATTATTTTTATATTACGTAGGTAATAATTAAGATATCGGATATTGATAAATATACATGGATTAATAGTAATTATTGCTATAACACCGACGTGAATGGCTAGTGAATTATGCACAAAATAGGGATAGGAGGTTAAATTACAGATATTAAAGAAGTTAAATCACAAATATTAAACACGAATATTACAATAACATATTGTAATATTCGTATTTATTGAAATTAAAATTGGAATCATTCAGTTATTTTGATAACATTATATGACAATCTTCAAACAATATAACAGTTGATATAATTATAAGAGAAAAGTTACGATAACCGACCGTATCGCTAGTCGCTTACCCTAACGCAGTGAGACTCAGGTCGTCTATACAATAAACAGACTAACATCACATACTCAATTAGCGTCTTCCACGTAAATGCATTTACTATTGTTTTGGAACCTTACCAAAACTATATTTTGTATGTTATTGCCGCTGACAACTACTAATAAATACGAAGACATGAAAGAAGCCTGTGTCTTCGTTTTATGTCGATGTTTAGTACTTTGGAATAGTAATTGCCCATATAATTCTTGCTTTAGAATATATATCTAATCGTGTGTCGTGGTATTACAGAATTACAAAATGTTTTGCTTTTGAGTTTAAAGGCTTTCATGGAATCAAGAGGTAAATAAATGCCGTAAATAGTAGAAAACTTCATCACATAAGTGCATGAAAATGAAGTACCTACGTAGGTACGTATGTTATTAATACTAATATTTAATTCATAAATGAATTCAATCTATATCACTTAGAAATATGTATGTATGTCAGAATTGAACTGATATGGGACTTTCATATAAAATGCAGTTGAAGGAACCAGCAACCGCATGATCCACCCGCACACAACTCGCATAGGTACTATAATTTCATACACACGTAAAAAGATTGCGACAAGTTAATTTTATTCATGTGTGCGTATCGTTTTGTGTATGTGCGTATTGTGCGTACACACGCGAGCGTACAGACAAGCGGGCATAAACACGCGCGGGCTTACACGCGCGACAGGAGAAAAGAAAATAATAGATAAGGAACACAGATTTACGACCACAGGTTACGACAAATAAGACTCTGTGATAAACTAAAGTGATAAACTAAAACGAACCGCATATTAGTAACTTGTAAGCGGTATTCAGTCAACTGGCGCCTAAAATCGCGGTCAAACGACCGCAGTTAGCATTTCTGGCTGTCTGTAACCTAACCTACGAATTGCCAAACGGAAACTTAAGACGTAAGCTCATGTTAGTTTCTGATTACGATACCTTCTTGTTTTAGGCAGGTACTCAGTTTCAGACAAATGCTACGCTTGGATTAAAGTCTACGATGCCAGGCTGGGTATATGAAATTAATAGGACAATTTTTGCAAAAAAAAAAAGGGAAATAGATGTCACGTCGATGGATCGATCCTGATAATGCCATGATATCATTATGATGATATGCAATATCTATGCACTATGTGCTATTTAACCGTTTGGATTTACAAATTATTTTATAAAAGATTCTGTTATTAAATGTCTCTTTTAGTTATGTAGTTGATATAAGTTCCGTCTCATGAATTTTATGATACTAGATTTTGAATAAACTGCCAAAAACATAAAGCTGTCATTGATTCATTAATCTAAGCAATTTAACGTCTTCATTTTTAAACCAATTGATGCGTTGGAAAATAATTTAGGCTAGAATATTTGAAAATAGCGTTATAACTTTGTCATGCAATGAGTTCCGGGTTCGATCCTCGGCCAGGTAGAAATCTAAAACATCACTACATAGTATAAAACAAAGTCGCTTTCTCTTTTCCTATATCCCTATGTATGGTTAAATCTTTAAAACTACGCAACGGATTTTGATGCGTTTTTTTAATAGACAGAGTAATTGAAGAGTTTATATGTATAATAACATCAGTTTTTCTGTAGTATATTTAGTATCAGCATCCGTGCGAAGCCGGGCGGGCGCTAGTGTAAGTATAATTTCAAACGATTAGAGGTGCGTTTGAAAATTGAGAGCTTGGGATTCAAATCTTGCACCTACGGATTGAAAGTAGACTATAATTGTATAAATAGTGCAATCATTGTAAATTCCTAGAATGATGAACGTGATTGCGATTAGTTTGCGCAAACTATGGCCGATTGCGCAAATAGGTACACATCTGAATATGGATGTGATGTGGCAAGAAAAGTAGTTAAGCTGTTAGCCACCTTACCTAATATAGACTTTTATGACTCTGTTTAATTAGATGGTTTAACATAAAAGTGATATATGAGCTATTGATTTATGTAAGGAAAACTTAATGAGGACAGGAAATAATTGTAATTGGTTTACTAATAGTTACGTAATGGACCAAAATAAATCAAAAATGGCTGCATTGTCAACCGTCATGCACGATGTTTTAAGTGATTGATTTCCTCCGTATGTAAGATGAAACTATTAGGCAGACCAACTGGTATGTGGCCAATACCACCACGTGCAATGTAAATGCATGTAAATTATGTAAATAACCCCAGACAGAGAGGATTAGAGTCCTAAATGAGATTGGTTGCAGGTGCGTGTACCACTACCCCTCAGGACTAACAGGAACGCCTTGTAAAACTGTATCTTCCTAAATACACCATTCTAACCAAAAGACAGCAGCTCTTAGGTGTGGCGAAGGTACGGAATCGAACCACAAAGTTTACCACCTTTATTCATTTAACGACCTCCGTGGCGGAGCGGTTACCATACCTGACACGCAGTGAGTCCCGGGTTCAAATCCCGGCCAGACAAATATCTGAAAGATGGGTTTAGATTTCTGTTCTTGGTCTGGGTGTTTGTGTATTCGTGTATGTGTGTGTCTAGTGCATCCACGACACTGGAGAAAATCCTACTGTGGGGCTATGAGTGTAATAAGCGTCTTTATGCTTCTCTAAATCCATAAAGAATTTATCCTTTGTGTTAATTTATAACACTGGTGTGGTCCTCATATATTAAAACAAGAAATAAAGACATTTATTACTGTGTTACAACTTTTAGTATTAATTCGCTTGAACTGTGGTGACGTTTGAAGACATTGCATAAAATTAAATATGGCAACCAATTAAAGTTCAATTATAAACCTTATTAATATAGGGATAAGGAATGGTTGCACTCCTTACGCGGTATGTAAGGCTTCGTCTGCACTTGTATAGATTTCTTGTTGTCTTTTTATGTCATACTAAGCTTACTGCTTGAACGCGTTTGTGTTTATTTTTTTAACATAAATAATGATGACAGATTTAACACACATCGTAACATTATTTAATGAAATAATTCTTACTGACATTTGATATTTATTTTAATTATAATAATTTATAATTTAAACTCTTTTTTAGACCACATGGCGTCTACCAACTAAGATGTAGTAATGATATATGTATAAATTATTATACGTGTAATATATTTTCTCTGTTTTAGTACCATTAAGTATTTAAAACAAATAAGCTGATTTTACATACATACTTTCAAAGTCTTTCATCTTTGCTTGAAGCGGCAAATTTTTCAGCCAATACATGCGTAAAGATAAAGATCTGCGTAAAAAAACGTGCAAAATATAAACGTAAGTAGAGCATAAGTACTAATAAATACAAGATATATGTCAGGCAGTACAGCTGTGGATAGATAGAGTTATTTTGGACAAATGAGCTGTCGAATTAGTATCACCTAAATACTTGCGTAAAGTCGCCACGGTCGGGTATTTCTATTTGTAAATAGGATGACAACTGTGGGTAGGTACTTCACTACGTTTACGCACGACTTTGCTTGATATTTTATAGGTACCCAGAGAGAGAGAGAAGGGAGCTCTCTCGTTATTTAAAAAAATACCCTTTATTTCAAAAGCAATTAATCCCAGTTATGTATAAATTTCAGGTTATTTTCAGCTTAGAAAAGTATATTTTGCTTTGAAAAATCATTTTATTAGTTTAGTAGCGAGAAGTAAATATAAAATGACTATGATGATTACCCAGGTCTGAGAAAAAAAACTTAAAATTTAATTAACAATTTGTCAAAATCAGTAATTTCAAACATTATTGCAGTCCTTACAAGCTAATTAGAAAACATAAAAAGTGAAGAAAAAAACAATTACATCGATTGGCGTCAGCGCGATTGACTTGACATACAAACAATCGCTTCCAAATCTGGCTTCCAACAAAAACAACTATAAACCAATTCTTAATTTAAATTCGTATTAGCAGTATATGAAGCCACACAAAACAATTACACCAATCAGAAATCCAGAACAATTGACCGAGTCAGACAAACAAACATACAGATGATCATGCTTCCAAGCAAAACAGTCATAAATCTATTCTTAATTTACAATCGTCATTTATTGCGAAGCAGTTACCTCCACGTTGGGGACATAAATCTTAGATATTTATTTATTCGCGTACTGATTCCGTGACAGATTAATTTTCGCTATCAAGATATTTTTGGGAACGCTCCGGTGTGCGCACGGCCTAATCGCAATTCGATGTTTGAAACTTTGAAATTGGAATTTGTTTTAGAATTATTTTTATTACAAATTAATTTTATAGACTTCGTAATTATTTACGTAACGCATTAATGGATATGCATTATAATGTATCATGCAACTGTAAATACTACTTCGTTTGATGAATCAAAACTTGTGGATTTAAATTTAGACCAATCTGCTCTCAATATTAATACGTGTTTCGATAAAGCTCCTAAATAATAAAACATGAACTGATGAAACAATAAAAAAGCTTTTATATATTGTCCTCAAGAGCTATTAGCCTACTTTTAAAATATTTTTAACTGTCTTTATTTACCACAAACCAAAGAGAAAACTCCCTTTGTCTCTTTCTTTCATGTTATTTACAATGTGTCTAAGATACCTTGTGTACCGAACGATCATCAAAATAAATTTTATGACAATGTCGGCATATCGACAAAATTGTTGTAGAGATGTACTCGTGTCGATATTTTTAATGTAAAATCAAGAAAGGGGTCATCAACTTGTCTCTGACATATGTCTGGGTATATGTATGCAGAGGAAGATATTACGGACAAAGATTTTTACCATAGATAGGCCCTGCGCATTCAAAAACTGTTTACGTTTTGCGTACCTAACTGCTGAAGAAAAGACGGCGTAGTGATAGTTACAGTTACCTCGCTCTTGCATTATGTAATTGATATAGTTTGTTCTCTGTCACACGAGCCGCAGTCTAGCGAAAGTATCTAATTAAAAGGCAAACATAGGTTCGCGCGTCTGAAGTATGGAACGGGCGAATCTTGATTATATATAAATCTCTGATTACGGATGCTGAAAGAGGCAGCGACTATGTACCATCACGACTGCTTTTTCCTTTATGACTTCAACAAAAGAAAATAAATCTAAAGAGTTTAAACCAGGGATCGGCAACCCGCAATCCGAGAATATCTTTTTGCGGACCACGGCACTTTTTATTGTCAAAAAATTAACCGAATAAAATAATATTTAAATTTTCCACCCGTGAGAAATTTCAGCGCCGAGACTCTTCTGAAACTGTTTATCCAGATGAGACCTGTCGATACCTCATGGAACTGTATGTGGCCCGTATTGCCAAAAGGTTGCCAACCGCTGGTTCAACGTTTAAACCTTTAAAAATGTCCGGACGTCTCGCCCAACCGTCCTTGCGGTACTAAAATAACTGAACCCATGTCGCGACACATGACGAATCTAATTATCCAGTTTAGTTTTATTTGCGTCAACATCTTTGTTCCCTGGAATAATGCGATGTGTTCGTTACTTGGTTTTTGCTATACCCTTTGAAGGGTAGGTATACGAATGGAAAGCATTAAAGTTATAGTTCACAGTGCAGTCTTTTATTATCTAGCTGATCCCCGCGGTTTCCCCCGCGTAAAAAAAGTAAAAAGGAATACTTATCTAACCATAGGTAACATCCCGCGCTCACGCGAGGTGGCCCGCATGCGAGTGGCGCGCGCGCTAATGCTTATTTTGACAATTAAAATAGCCTATGTTACGCCTTAGACCTTCAGCTATCTGCTAGTGAAAATCCCGTTAAAATCGGTCCAGCCGTTTAGAACATTATATGCATTGAGTAAAATAATGTTATTTTGAAATCACAAACAGACAGTTCAAACGCGGGGATTAGTTAGTAGTCAATAAAGTCAACTAGGAATATTGATTCGTCCCTTCATTGTATACGTCAACACAGGATTAAGATCAATTGTAAACAGCGTATGGTCAACGAACTGCGGGATCGTTGCGTTGCGCTTGCGCATACAAATAGCGCATCAGAATGTGGGAACCGCAGCCTTACGCGGCAATATCTGCGCGTTGTAATCGTTTCTAATAACTCTCTATTGCCACTTCCTGCGCGGCTTTATTGAGGCTTGGGATATTTTTAATTAGTGTCCACTCACGTCCTCTTGCGTAATTTTATATTAGTTGCATTCCTTGCAACAAAACTATTACTAGAATTCCTAGTTAATATGTGTACAAGATTAATAAATTAATCTTCTTTGAAACGCGCATAGCTCCGCGGTCACGACCGATCTATAAGGTTAAGCAACTTCGAGCGCGGTTGAAAATGGGATAGGTGACCGCTAGTGGCAAAAAGAAATACTGCACGCTTTTTAGATTCTGAGGGAACTTTCAGCTTTCCACTGGCAGTTGTAGCCTAATAGAACCATACTTTTCTCACCATTTCATCATATTTCTAAAATATATTCATAATAAAACATCTAAAAGCTTCTTTATCAGCAAATGAAGATCAATCCGTTTTATCAGAGCTTAACCAAGGTGAAGGTCGGTGATAAGGTGGCACTCCGCTTATTACTGACGTCATTCTTACCGTGACCGATACCTTGAAATTACTTTAAGAAATTGATCCCTTTGTAAAGGTGCAAACACACGGGTGGATTTGTTAGTACTTTAAAAAAGAGAAAAAATAATATTTTGAAAATGTATCACTGAAACTTTTTTATTAAAAGCTCAATATGCCAAGATCACCGCAATCATAAAATAAGAGATGACTCAAAAACCGTAACATCTAAAGTCGCTATTTAGATGTTTGGCCAAGCAGGGATCGAACTTAGTACTTTGTATAAGACTGGTGGATCATTTATCGGTAGATAGACGCACAGACAATTAACATATAAGTATTTATAAGTTGTCGTACTAAAATTATACTATTTTTACGCACTACAAAATGACAGCAATCGAATTATTTTTTTACTACACAGGTATTAGAATTATTCGTGGGTTTATTTTCATTATACAGACACTTCTAAACATTCCTAAGCAATCAATACTTTTCGATCCAATCCATCTAGCATCTAGTGTAACCTACGATCCTTTTAGCTTCATTGCTTTTACGTGCATCACTCCCACGCTTTCATGAGCCCGAAATAGTTGAGGAACACCTTACCACCGGTTTATGTGGAGTGAGCGTACGTTATTATATTTTATACTAGGTTCACCACGATTTGCATTAGGGCTGGATATATTTATTAGGATTTATTTTATTATATAAGATTATTTTATTATTTTTATTCAACTGTGCAAATACGATAGTTTCTTATTGGAAGTGTCTCAATTTTTTATTTAAATTTAACTATAGTGTTACTTACGATTATGGAAAGAAATATTCTATTATATTAAGAAATGATATTATTATGTATATAAGCAAGAAATATTAAAAATAAATCAGGTGAAATTGCGATTTTTTTTTTCTGAAACCAAACGGGTACCTATTTATTTCTCAAGTTCGTTTTTAGTCTACTATTTTTTTCGCTATATGTAAAATCGTTTGAGAACCTCTGTTCTATGCCCCAACAGCCATTATTCTATTTGACAGTCGATGTTAATTTACTGCTTACGTGCTTCGAAGGGCACGTGCTTCGGAGGGCACGTTAAGCTGTCGGTCCCGGTTCTTATCATTGGATAACAGTCGTTAAACCTTGTCGGAGGCCTTATGGGCGGTTTGAAAACATTCGACACGGGTTGGCCACTAACCCGTATCCCCTCCACCAACACGCATTGGAGCAGCGTGGTGGAGTATGCTCCAAGCCTCTCTCAGTTGTGGGAGAAGACCCGTGCCCAGCAGTGGGTCATAAAAAGGGTCGCGGCGTTAATTTACTGGGTAAATATGGGTTATCCATAAATTAAATTAACTGTCCTTGAAAAATAAATCGTTTGGATAATTGAAGTATGAGTCAGAAACCGTGGAGAGTATGACGTTACTCCAAATTGTGCGTCCACAGCGTTAGGTAGGCGCTTCTGGTATTTGTATTACATGTTTACGGCTAATAACAGATAATGTACTACTTTTTACTTTATTTAACTGGGCTATAGACACCCAATGAACTATACCTACACTAGTTATAAAAGCGTAGAATGTATTTAAAAACTGAACATTAATAGCAATTTTCTTGATATTTTCTACTGATTTCGGATTTTTTTGTGTAATCCAGTATGAATTTCACAATTATGTTCTTTTAAAGTCTTAGAGTAGGTATTTTGTTGTCGAGCAGGATTAGGAATCTTCCTTATATTAAAATAAGGTATTAAGAGCTGTTAATATTTAGTATTGTTATAAATAAAACGTATTTTATGTTGAAGACAAAACTCCTTAAAATTCAAAGATGGTCATAAAATATATTACGCGATTTATGCGATTTTTATGTGCAATATTATTAACCATCCCTTTCTGCGCATTGTATTTGACTTATTATTTTAAGAGACAACAAATTATACAAATACAAATAATCTTCATTGTGTAACTAACTGATCCCCGCGGTTTCACCCGCGTTTAAACATAAATGTCATCTCGCTCTTCCCCCGATATTTCAAGTATAAATAAGATGTCACATGATTCTCATGGAGAGTAGACGTGATATATGACGAAGTATATAAGTAGCTACAGTTTGTTTTAGAACAAAAGGTAGCATTTCAAAGAATCAAAGACGGACACATCTCAATACTGTTAATGTACATGGATCACGACGCACGACTCTATTGTTCTATCACATGTTTATAGGTTACTAGTTTTTACCCGCGGCTTCGCTCGCGCTAATGAGTACAATCGCACAAAGAGCCCGTAGGTATGAAAGTAGTAGTATAAAAGTAACTTTTCTATCCCTCGGGAGTTACGTTTTTTCGGGATGAAAGGTACTCTATGTCCTTTTCTGGACCTATTACTATGTGTGTGTAAAATTTCATAACGATCGGTTGAGCAGTTAAAGCGTGGAGGCGTTACAAACAAACAAAAAAAAAATAAACGGACATTCACATATATAATAATAATTATGATAGGATATTCCTGTTCACTACTTAGTTACCTGTTGTGAACTTGTAGGAAGCTATGAGAGCCTAGTATTTTGACAATCGGTGACAGTGTCAAATTTATAGGATCGAAGGAGCGAGCGACCTGTGCTCCTTTTGCCTAGACGCAACTCGCGGAACTTTTTTTTATATTATCGAAGTGGCAAACGAGCATGCAGTCCACCTGATGGAAAGTGGCCACTGCCGCACAAGAACATCTGTATCAACCCCAAATAAGATCAAGATCCTACCTGAGGTTAATCACAGATGCGCTACTCCTGAGGACTGAGTTGGAACGCCTCGGATAAGTATGTCTCCCTAACCACACCCTTCAGACCAGAACACCACAGTGCTTGATACTGCTGTGTTCTGGTTCTGCAGAATCTTTTTTAATTTCATATATTGCCGTTATATTATAGACAGTTCATGCTGATTTGAATTAAAACGAAGATATTGAACTGCAGGGATTAGCTAGTAGATTTATATTTATGAATGAATATATCTCATTACTGATACAAACCCTCAATCGACAAAAACGTATATCAAGAATGCTAGTACACTAATTACCACCAGAGCATGCAAGATGCTACAAGAAAATCATTATTCACATGATTACCTCCTTATAAGGGATAGGGCTTGCTTTGTCGCGTTCAATTATTACGATATTTTTAGATGCTGATGCATAGAAAAACACGTGTCTGTCTGTGAATTCAATATACTCGTATGTATTTTTTCTACATTATTGTTTGTGACGTCTCAAAATCAAAATCAAAAATATTTTATTCAAAGTAGATTATTTACAATAATTCTTTTTAAAACGTCAATAATATTATTTTATCATTACCACCACTTCGGAAGGTGTTTAGTTATGGAATTCTGTGTTAAGATTAACAGCACCTACTCTGATCGTCATCACCTGTAGCAGGCCTAGTGACGACATCAGGGGTAACAAAGTATTTGTGTCAGATCGGAATCTACATCTACTAAGTATTTAAGTAAATTACGGAAATCAGGTGGGCTGTATTAAAAAATAATATACATACTATCCTATTCTACTCGTTGGTAGCTTATTTTTTTAAAAACGTCATAAATTCGTATTTCTCTTGAACAATATCACTACATAGTATAAAACAAAGTCATTTGTCCGATTTCCGTCCCTATGTATTAAAGCGTGTCGAAGGCGTATGATTAAATCTTTAAAAGTACGCAACGGATTGATGCGGTATTTTTTCATAGATAGAGTGATTCTTAAAGAGTGAGTGCGCAAAACTGGGGATGAAAGTTAGTTCAGAAATAATTACCTTCCCTACTCGGGATGGGGAACTATAATGGCTATAGCTTTGTCGCTTCAGTTTTTGCGATATTTTTAGACTGCCCTTGCATGCGAATCTAAATTAGTTACGCATAAGTTATACGATTTATTTTTAATGAATTTTAATCAGAGCTTCTCTGCGAGCACGCATAGAAATATTTTACATTTATTAGGTACCTATGCTAATAAATAAAATTGTTTCGCGCAGACCTAATAAATAAAATTGAAGTGTTTATTTGTGATTTCAAAATACTAAGTTTTTACCAATTATTTTCTAAATCGTTAGTGTCTAATAATTCCTAGAGTCTTGGATTTCAATCTCAGCCACTGAATGTGAGGCTGCGAAAAATCGACCATCTTCATAAATCTGGAAAACAATATTGTGCAAATGCAATATTAAGAAAATCATTCAAAGCTTAAGTAGAAATATCCACGTCGCTTTTAAACGTCCTATTAATAATATTAGGCACTAGCATGCAATTAGCCGTGTATTATTTTAGCATGGCTTGTCTCATGCATCGCATATTAACTGGTTATGCATATGCATTCTATTTATAACGGTGAACTTATGATCGTGTCCGAGATTCTGTCACTAAAAGAATATATTATGACTACATACGAGTACATTCGTCTATAATCGGTACGTCATATTTAATAATAATCGATCGATCTTATAATCAATACAGATTGATTTTTTCATCCATTGTTGGCACTCGTGCCTATTGTATAATGAGGGATAAGAGAATGGTTACTTAAATTTATTGTTGAGATCTTGGTTAAGTGTCTACTTCGTTATTTTTTCTGATGAATTATACAAATGGTACCTACATAATTTGTATGTTTGTATTTGTCAGAGCGACCTATCATAATTATAAATTATACAAGTATATAGGTTTTGGTTTACACAACAAATATACAGTAAGACGATACGATTGTCACTAATAAAATGTGCAACTAAACAAGAATTGTCCAAAAATGGGAGAGTTAGAAAATCGAATATATATGCCTATTTTGTAAATGTCTATGGGGGCTGTTCTGAATAGCTTTATCATTAACAGGCATATTAATACTTAACACATTAAGCCTGTCTAGGTCGGTTGTTGAAACTCGCAGTTTCAAAGACATGCGAAAAGGTCAAGTTAAATTCTAAAACACAGAGCGACAAAACTATGACCTGACCGGGGATCGAAACCGAAACCATTTCATCCCCAAAGTATACGACTGCGAGGCGTAAAATAAAATAACCTAACAGTATTCTTTCCTCTTTACAGAAAGACCTGCAAGTCCTGTGGGTGTGACCGCTTGAAGCACTCCGTGTACCATGAGGAGCTGGGCTCTGTGCGCGACCGGCTCGGGCTGCGGGAGTCTCGCGGGACGCACCATACGTATGATAATAGCCCGCCAGGCCTCACTGCGAAGCAGGTACGATATCCATTGTACATATTGCAATAAAGAAGGTAGTTAAAAGGTGGTAGAACGCTATGTAGTTCGACTTCGGCGACACCACCGCCACACCTATTTCTGCCTTATAACAGCATAAAGACGTTTAAAGGTGTTACAACTCTATGTAGTTCGACTTCGGCGACACCACCGCCACACCTATTTCTGCCTTATAACAGCATAAAGACGTTTAAAGGAGTTACAACTCTATGTAGTTCGACTTCGGCGACACCACCGCCTCACCTATTTCTGCCTTATAACAGCAGCGTAACCCTGCTGTGTTGTGTTTTGAAGGGTATGGTTAGGGAGACATATTTATCCGAGACGTTCTAACTTAGTCTTCAGGAGTAGCAACGCATATGTGGTCGACCTCAGGTAGAACTGTGATCTTATCTGGAATTGATTATAGATGTCTATGGGCGGCAGTGACCACTTACCATCAGGTGGACTGCATGCTCGTTTGCTATTTCCATAATATAAAAAAAATAAAAAATAAATACTGAATTAACTTACAAGTCATGTCAAATTAATGTAATAGTTATGTATGCAAAAGAACCCAGTGATAGTCTAGTGAAGTGAATGTTGGATTTGCGAGGTTAGAATCCAAATCAATCAGACAAACATTCATTTGCATGAACATAGTTACAAAGTTCTTATATTTTACAATATTGATTTTTAATCTATGTTGCAAAATCAATATTTAGCATATAATCTGGCTACATATACAAGGTTCTGTTTAATTCTCTTTTTAAAGAATAACTTAAATTATAATTATGTTTTATTTCAGACTGAATTGTATTGGGCATCGTTAGCAGAACGCGCGCCAAATAGCATAGGTGGCGCCACCGGTGCGGCGGCGTGGCGAGCGTGGAGGACTAGAGCGCTAGCAGCACAACTACCGAAACAAGATTTGTCGCTTGCGCATTGCCGACATATAGATGAAGCTCACCGTAAACAGTTTGAAGATTTCGTCGCCGCTCGCAATGAAATTGCCCTTGACATTGGTACGATACTTACAGCGCCATCTAGTATACAATAGCTGTAACCGAAATGTAATCAAGTTTGTTTACGTTTTAGGAATTGCATGTCAGCATCATGGCACTACAGTGGAATGTATGGGGTGCACTAAGCCAATTCGAAGCGGGAATATTGCAATTCAAGCTCCGAGGATAAGTGAAGAGGTAATAAATTTTTAAGTATGTAATATTAAGCGCCATCTAGTGATACATTTTATAGATAGTACATAAAGTGACAGTTTAGGCTGTCGTTTATAGATGGCGTAGTTTTCACTAAATTTTATTGTACCGCTACTCGTCAATAGATGGCGTACAACAAGATTATCTTATTTGTTTTCTTTCAGGCAACTTTTCATCCAGCATGCTTTTCATGTTCGGAGTGCGACGAGCTGCTCGTCGAACTAGCTTACTGCGCTTTGGATGGACGGCTGTACTGCGTCCGGCATTACGCTGAGCGACTTAAGCCAAGATGTCATGCTTGTGATGAGGTAGGTCGTTAATCTTTTAAGTACATCGAACCTTTAAGTTAAATTTCCATATATGACAGAATAGACGAAGATAAAAAAATACAAATAGTATTAGTTAATGTGTACAATAAAATTTAAGAATATGATCATCAAGTCTGAATCATCAACAACAGTGTAAATATAATTATGATATAATCAAATTATTGTTACCTCGGAATGGGTAGCGGTATCTAAACAAACCTAAAAATAAACCAATGTAATACATAGTATTGATTGGAAGCCAAAGCTATAGTTAGAACTATTACTAATCTTTTTTCACACCTTTCCAACTGTGACTCATCGTACGATTCTTACCTGGCAACTATTTTCTTCCTGTGGCCACGAGATGTCGTTGTCAAACATGCATTCAACTGCCATACTAGGTCTATTCTAACTAATTGACCTTATTGTATACCTAGATTAGTGTTAAATTAATATTAATAGCATTAGAAAATATGTAACTAGGTATAGATAAAATGTGATGTACAAAACATTCAAAGGAGCTCGCCATTTTAACATTACATTTAGTGTTTCAACAAATTATTAACCGCAGAATCAATTCTGATGCTTTAGAAAATGAATCAGAGTTAAAACATTTTAATAGGTTGTATTAAAACTTAGATCATTGTTGTTATCGCGTCAAAGGTGTTTTTCAAACCTGTACTAATTTACTAGTATGTGGTACACTTTGTTATCTAGGTATCATTAGAACGTAAAACATAGGTAATGCTCACGTCATCCAATTTATCGGTTAACTTGGTTGTCTAAAATATACAAATTACTTCGTAGAAACAATCTTTTAGCTAGAACTTGTGTAGAAACACGATCAAAACATATCAATAGTGTCGTTTATTCTCATCTGCCGGACGCCGGCGCCGCTTGACATTTGCCAGAGGGATAGTAAAAGCGTTGATTTGTTCTGTTTTTCACTCAACCAAATTGAAACATGAAATGTTTTGAGCTAAGGATTGGTGTTTCGTTAGTTAAAGTTTTACTAGGAGTCTTGGGTAACAAGTTCGGAAATATTATTCATAATATTTTTATTATTTACTTGCTTTTTACCGCGGCTTCGCATGCGGCTTGGCACACTAATTTAATAATTACATATAAATCTTCTTCTAGAATCACTCTATTAAAAAAAAAAAGTCATCAAAATCCGTTTCGTAGTCTTAAAGATCTAAGCATATATAGGGACAGACAGCAGAAAGTTACTTTGTTTTATGCTATGTAGTGATAGTGATTTTTTTCATAATATATTTAATTTTTTGTTACGTAACTCTCCATCGCAACAGTTTCCGCTAAAAACATCCTTAAAGTTTTCACCAATACTTTTTCCTGCCAGTGCGCGCCTAAAGAAGTTTGTCGTCAATCATAAACAGTGTAACAATGTTGCAACAACGCCTACTAAATAACATACCAAGCACATAACTTACAAGTTGGCTCAATCTGGCTTCGGTTTGATTCTCCGAAATGTTATAACATTATGTGTATAACGGGCGATACAATTCTATATTTACTCGTTTATTATCGTATTTGTGCCACGGTGTGAGTAATGGCGTAGGGCAGAGACACATTGACGGCTGACTGCAAGGACCATGACGGTAGATTGATTATCTTAAGTAAAGGTAAAGAACCGTTATTTTTGTTGACGACCCGGATGGCGCAATGGTTATTAACACGCCGGAGCGCTAATCCGAGGGTCCTGGGTTCGATTCCCAGTGAGGTGGAAATTTGAATGATGAGTTTAAATTTCCGTTCTTGGTCTGGGTGTGTGTCCTTGTCTTGTGTGTTGTCCAT
>DWPV01000731.1:0-25391 GCA_018251915.1 Urbanus proteus proteus | reverse complement strand
TTTGATAGCGCGAGCCATGATATTATCTCGGCAACATTGGCTATTATTATTACATTTATGTTTTTGATGAGATAATTGTTACATTATTATTATTTACACGTGGCAAACAAAAGGTATCAAATAATAAATTGAAGTTTATGCAAAAAATTGTATCGTGTATTGTGTAGTTGTTATTTATAGAAATTTCTCCCCGTGCCTTCAAGGATCTTATACTTATACTTAATCCTCGAGGAGAAAAGGAAGCATTTTAGTTTCAAGAAAAATCTTCTATTGAACGACTCGTGTAAAATCAATATTTTCTAAGATTAGTCCCTAGAGAGAGTGACTAAGTAGAAACAGTCTGCGCATATTACACTTTATGTTAAAATTTACCATAAAGTGTGATAAATGTAGTCAATATTATTTTTATGTAGTAAATTATTTACATTGATCCATTACTTTCATGTTTTCATTTTCAATTGGTAACCATAAAGCCTATCAACAGCTACTATTTAAAAAAATCTGTGAACATGCAAAACAAGTGTAAAACAAAAAAGGACACTGAAAACCCTATTACAGCCTGAAAGTCTTTGTTTATTTGTAATTATAAGACATTATCTTTTCTTATCCACATCATAATCATTGAAAATGAAATACATATACAAATAAAAGTAATTATATTGTTAGGAATTGACAGCGTTCCTCGATCGTACATTTGGGTCACTTAAGCATTTAGTCTGCGTACAGCTAAATATTGAAGTGACGTATACTGTACCAATGTAGGTATATTCCTGGCGGGTATGCAGGGGAAGAAATACACGTCTAGCCACTGCATATCGATCGGGCGAGGTCGCGACGATCGCGCCGGCTCCTGTCCCGACTGCACTCACACCGATAGCTACAATCAAAGGATATTTTTTTAGTTATTATTTATTAGAGATAAAAGTTTAAATTTTTGTTTTATTATGCGTGCTATATTCCGTGACTTTTTTACAGTTTTGAATTGACCATTCTTTTCAACATAATCGTAAGCGCAATTTTTATCGGTTATTAATTCCTAAAATAGAATCTTGTAACGTTATATACCAATATAGATATCCAAACTAGAATAGAACAGCAATTTAGTGTTTTTTATGTGATAAGCTGGACGTAATCCCTGAATTTTACATTAAAACGGTGGCATATTGCATCAACGTACGTTTGAACATACGTAACATAGTAAAATCACTTTACGCCAGAACCCTATGTAATTATATTTTGGATACAGGTATTTTAATGTTTTTTACTTACTTTTTTATTGAGAATACTTTTCCCAATTATTGTGTATCATCATTTTGAAAGAATAATATCAATATGAAGGAATAAGTGACACACATTATTTTCATTGTAATATTTTTGTCTATCCTGAGTAAGTAACATAAATTTAATTGGATATTTCGTTGTACACTGTTTGTCTTGAATTTCTCCTACAAATGAAAGAGGCTAGAAATGTTGCTCTATTGCCATATAATTTAAGTCTACTTCTAAGGCGAGAGTCGGCAACGTTCTTGTTACAGTCAAATCGGACAGAGTTCTGTCACAGTTTATATTAATATACACCTTAACATAATAATAGTAAGTAAATCCTGAATTCGCAGACATTCGCAGTGTCAGTGTGATAGCGTGGGCTGCACAGACGTGCATGCGTTGCGCATGCGGGCCGCGTCACCCTCGCCTACCCCGATGTCCTGGTGCCCTTCCCAGCCGACTTTCACTCCCGATGCCCAAACTTAGCTATAAAACTACCGATAAACACGCAATGCGATTTCGTACATAATCAATAGGCACGGAGGTATGTGGAGGACTTGGTTTTCTAACTTTTAACACACAAATGTCATGACCACACATCGTATAGTTCGAAGATCTAAGTATAAATAAGTAAACGCTTACTTTGTTATAAAGTCAAAAAACGAATTATGCGAAAACTATAGAAATATCCATTTTAACGAGAACTCTCCCAAATATGTACTTGTATATACGATCAAAGCCAAAATGCCTTAAATTTCCCTCACGCCTTTTGTAATAACTAGAATAAAAACTAGCACGATTAAAGCAGCAATATAAACGAAAATATTAGATTGTAGCAGGTTAGCACGCGACAAGTGAACAGTTTTTTTGCCCTTTTGACCGTCACTGACTTACCTAAAATACTTATAAGTTCAAAGAATTTTGAAGAGGTCGAAAGGTTAAGGACGTTGCAGCCAAAATGTAAACGAACCTGGTTAATAATATAATTGGTATCGCTAATTTTTTTTTTCTAATGTAGAATATATTTCGGACATTAAATGGGTTGCAAGATTTATTCGCAAAAGTAAATTGTATCCAAGTAGGGTTTTATTTATGTTTGTGTCTTAACAAAAGTGGTAACTGTATTCAGACAAGATTATTAAGAAAATGTTGAACAATAATTTATTTCATTGATTAGAAACTTTTGCATTAATATTTTACGACGAATGGTCGCTTGCAGACAATGACTACAGCTATTGATTTTTAACAGGGTGTTTATACTACTGCCTTCAGACGTAGCCACATCATTGTTTTGCCCTAAAAGTCAGTTGTGATGTCCAAACCTAACCAAAAGACCCAAGAAAGCAAAAAATATGAAAATAATTGGTTGTCTATACAATGATTATGCAGGCGAAGTAGGGTTCATTGAGATGTACCTCCAAAATAGACAGAGTGGCGGTTCGGCCGTGAGCGACGGTGGCAGTGACCTCGGCGCTCCCTGCGACTGCAGTCCCCCTGTGAACTTACCCGCCTAGCACCGTTCCGCCCGCCCTCACACCAGCGCACACATCAATTATAAAGCATACCAAGAATTTGGGTTCTCTACCGTCTGGCTCTACAATTGACGATGTTACGAATCAAAAGGTTAAATTTAAATAATTTGGTGAAAAGGGGGTGACTTTTGATGGTTGGTAATTAATATTTATAATATTATGACTTTTGTTAACGATTGTTAAATGACCTCGGTTTCTTAAGTTAGACCTAATATACATTGATGATCGTACGTGTTATACTTCGATTACAGATAAAGTGTTATGTGTTTCGACTAAATTAACATGTAATGTACGATATTATAATTGTTATAAATTTAAATAAAAGAAAAAGAGAAAAAAAATAAAAAAACTTTCATTCAATGAAATCAGCTGTATCAGCACATAATAAAGTCCCATGCGACATACGTGCTAGATATTATATGTAAATCGTGTACTATCTCCGACAAGCGATATTTGATTTTCCTTTAGGCATATACGCATTCACGGACAATGGTGTGTTATCTACAGATGACTATCAACGTTATCAGCGGGCGTGCCGAAACACGAGTGGGAATCGATCGAGTAATCGTACTCCGGAACCGATAACACCCTTACGTTTTGTATCGATTCTCGACATTAACACTGACCGAGTTCATGGGACACTGTTTGTGCGATATCGTATTTTCCACAAAGCGATATAACAGATAGATATATTATGATATCGATTATGATATTGATAGTAATTATCCTATTTTAGAAGTTAGGCAATATGTTTACTTGCAATATCATAATGACTGTTTATTATGCAATTTACATACAGGAAGTATAAAAAACGAACAATGCAACGTTTTCACATTTTTTTGATTCATTGTTTTAAGTAATTACTAGGTAAACCATTGTAATCTAGTTTATTTAAATGCCTAATAAGCATTTTACCGTAGTGCAATGTAAGAATACAGTAAATGCGTACATTTTATTTCTTCTGAGCATTAAGTGCGTGCCGATTTATTACAAATTAATCACGGAAGACGAAGAAACTGTGTGAAGGTTACACTTTGCTAGTTTACGGTCTTTGGAAATGCATTTTTATGCTGATTTCGTAGCACATGTTTGGTTTACTTTAATTAAAACAATGCAGTGCATGATATTATTCAAGGTTATGAAAATTTGCATAACTTTTCACGTTTTAGTTTTTGCAAGTTTCTTAGTTTTGAATATTGATACCAATATTTTATACTATTACCCTATCTTCTATTTTTATTATTTTTTATATTTTGGTATTTGAAAAAATGTTTATGTTTGTAAAACAAATAAATGAAATAAGTAGTAATTTTACATATATCGATTTAGTAAATATTTATATGTTTAACATAAAAGGGTGATGGGGGTGTGCAAAAATCCCCATTCCTTATATTAAAGTGTCTAATGCATGAGGTACGAGTACATAAAGATCATTGCACTCAGGAGGTCGTATGTAAGGTTAAAGTTGAGCCGAGCTCGTTGCAGGCAGCGTGGTCGTCGTTGGGCGGGCGGTGCAGGACACCTGAGGGCGGGGGCGAGCGCGGGGCCGCTGCAGATTCACTTTCGTCCGGCCGCGGCCGCCGCCACGCCAGTGAGAGAAAGTTGGCCGCGGCGAGCGAACGAGTCTCGCTAGGGAGCGGCGCGCCGCCGCACCGTACGACACGCGTCTTTTAGTAAACACTTACATGTAGATTTGGATTTTTTTTCACGTGTAGCTACATGAATGCGATGTGCTAAGGCCTGTTTTCAAGTTTTGGAACTTAACTGTTAGACTTATTTGACGAGTTTTACGCGATCCTAGGACTTTTTGCCGAAAGACTGATCAGTATTACGGGAGACATGCAGTGCTACCCGAAACTGTCGCCGAAGCGAGAGCCGATAGACCACGGGTACGAGATGGAGATGATGGGGGGTGGTCGAAGGTTGGAGCTTCCGGCGCCACCGGGCAAGGAGTTCCGTGCACCGTGCCTGCTGCCGTCGCCGGCGCCTCCTCCGACGCATTCGGTTATCCAGTGCATGCGACCGCCGCCTCCGCCGCCGCCACCACCGCGTCTGCTGAAGCCGCCTTCCTTCGAGGAGCCTTCCAGCTCCATTCCTGATCTAGGTCAGTATTCTTAGTCATCTTTACTTTTAACGAATTAATATGGAACTTATCTACTTTTAGCTTAACTATATTTTTAGTTGATATACTTTTCGTTTTATATATTCGTATTGTTGTAGATAAATGTATAAGAAAATTTCCTATAAAAATTTATTTATTTTTGATGATAGTTTATTCATAGTTAATTATATCCTATATAATTATGCAATAAGGTCAGGGTGCAGTCATTGAAACGTAGCGTTAAAACTAACCACAATTTTACTTAGCCTTGGCCGTCATAGATTTATACTTCCTGCTTCGGAAAATTGTAACAGAGCGTTTACAGTTACATGGGAATTTCCGGGTGATGACGACAACACATGAAGGCCGTATATATGTATTGTGTATGTATTATAACATCGTGTGCATTGATCGGTATTATTACACGCAGTAATGTAAACAAAACTGCGTAAAGTGTGCGTAGATAAAGTCGATAAGTTAGTACCAAATATGGACGGTCTAGGCTTTAGATGTTCATACACCATAATATCAAGTTCACCATAATAGATTACATACACGACGATCGGTTATAATCATAATATTTAACGAGCATGATACCTTAGTCCGATTTATTTAGTTCGTAGTCAAGTTCAAAGATATTCGATGCCTACTTTGTAAATCCTAATAAATTATAGGACCTAAGTAATGTTAAAAACTTTACATTTCGATTAGGTATAATAAGATCTTAGGATTTACATTTTATGTCGCGATTATGATTTAATTCTCATTCTGCTTTACATTTTTCACTATATCTGTTAAGTTATGTACTTATTACATTATTTTTTTCATCACTTTAATATATCCAGAAAGTATTTTACGTATCAATTATATATATCTACCTATAAGTTACAGAAAAAAAGGAAAAACTAACTTATAAAAACAATTACTTTTTTTGGTTGTCGCGCGCAGTTGTATAGTACCTATAAGTAATGGGTTTTTGAATGAAGGTTAAAAATAAAGTAGATTAGCGAAGTACATATTGTCCTAGCGCTATCAGAAAATCCTTGTGACATTGGTTTTGGAAAACGTGTGTGATGTTATGAAAAATAATGATGTTAACAACATTTTCGCGAATAGCTGATTAGATAAGTATCGCAAGGTCAGTGCGACGAACGCGTGGTGTCGCGTCATTGTGTCATTAAGGTCACTGTGACATTGGGACAGTAACAAAATAATAGTAGTATCTTATCTCGCAATGTCAGCGGCGCGGGCGCAGGTGCGCGCGACCCTTGCACCCCGATTGTGAGTCCCACACCAATCCGTCACTACGTAATCTGTGTTTATGTGACAAATCAAAACATTGCACTAAGTAGGTTAACCATAACGACGTAAGTACGCTACTTGCAATCTTCAAGGATAAAAAAACTTTAGTAGGTACTTATTGTATGTATAGACTGAATATAAAGTTACATCGGAGGAACTCTTAAGTAGTCACAATGTAGAGACGATGTATATATACCTATTCAGGAGTTGAGTCACACTCATGAAATATCGATACCTAAAACACTTGAGTTTTTGGCTCTATACAATATCGAAGTAACAAACGAGTATACAGTTCACCTGATGTTAATCAACCACTGCCCCACGTGGTCTTCTCTAATTAACCCCAGATAGCATTAGAACCCTACCTGGTCGGACATCAATGATTTTGTTACTCTTGACTAAATAAAAATGTTGTGATAAATCAGAACACACCAGTGGTCAGTACTGTACTGTATTGGTACCACGGAGGTGGTAAAAAGGTAGAGCCATTTTTAAATATTTAAGCCTAAAATATAAAAAAATGGAAAAAAGTTTACAACTCCATTTGTTAAGCTCCTGTTTAAGAACAAAATAGCTATGAAAAATAAAAGTGCATGCAATCATGCGTGCATGCGATCGTGCGTACGTTCATATGTGCATGTGTTCGGAGGAGTGGTGTGCGTGACGCAGTGCGTTATGGTAGAATTTGAATGTGTAGAAGAAGTCTTGAGTAAAATGTTGAGTAAAATGTCTTGAGTAAAATTAAATCTATGTTCAAATAATTTACCAATAGATTGGATGATTCCACCCTTGGTTATTATGATTTAAGGATCCAAGGTGGAGCTTTTGACGTGTTTTCAGAGTCCAGGGAGTTTGTGTTCGTATGAACCTATGACGTCAATGATATAGCGATTTGTTTTTTTACAAAATTAAAAGAAATATTGAGTATTTAAAGAAACTAAAATAAAATAAAAAAACATAAAAATGAAGAAAAAACTCTTTGTATGTATGTATTTAGGGTAGTCCACATTATCATCCTTGTAAAGAAACATATGAACTGCTTCACGCTAGAAATAAGCGTGATAGTGGTATCCTCCCGGTTAGCAATTCTGGTCCTACCACCACCTTTAAAAATCTAAGAGAGTTGCAGATATTTGTAGAATTATATTATGTGCTGTAGAATCAAGTGCCATATTTATAATATCTGTAATTTATAACATGTACTTTGGAAAATCAGAAGAGAGATTCGGATTCTAGACTTCTAGCTTTTATTTTCTACTACCGGCCAATTAGTCTGGCTATTAGTCAATTTCGTTTCGTTTCACAAATTAGTTACTGAAGGTCATTGTCAACGCTGTATTGCACTACACATCACACATCAGCGACCACACAAACGGACTAATTTGTCCACGTGTTCGAATGTTCGAGTGTCAACTGTGGCGTATATACATAGAGTTATCACCATAACCTTCTACAAGAGCAAATTACTTCCTGCTGATACCAGCACGCGATATATATCTTATTATTTATCGCTCTTTGTGTTTGATTGTGCAAAAATAAGCCAATTTGACATTCTTTTACAATATAAGCAGCAAGGGCAACATTAATCACCTGATGTTCGCAGATGACGTAGATAACTTCACGATTGCCTGTCGTTAGATAACACAGCACGTCTTATAATTCACGTGCATAATGTAAACAATAACACTTATGCATATTTTTATGCAATGTGTCGCTGAGGTTCGGCTTTGTCTGATACGGTATCAGAGTGACAAATACTAGAAATTATAAGTAAATATGTATAACAGTAGATATACATACATTTTATCAAATCCCTCAGTAACAAGGACAAATGTTTTTTAGGCAACAGTTAAAATTTTGTAAGGATTTCAGAACATTTTTCTTTTATAAAGTTTGATTTTTTTTTGTTTCGGCCACGTTTTTGTTTTCTTTGTTATAAAGTAAGACCAACGAAAGCTTTGTAAAGTGAAAACGTTTCTGACCCAACACTTTTATATCAATGCTCTAAGCGATACGTATACGTAATACATTTGTCTTCTATTGCCTAAAGTTACAGTTAAACTTTAAGCAATAGAAGACCTTAGGATACGGAAGTATAACAAACCCTGGAGATGTGATATTCAATGATGTTATCATTTGCGTATCGCGAGTAAATCGCAATGTATATTTTTATAATCTAAACAAGCGTATCTATGTAATAAACGATTGAGCACACAGGGAAGTGGCGACCGACCTTGCCGGAGGTCACAGCGCGTCACTCGCAACACTTATAATACTTAAATTGTTTCATAACATAAACAACCGGGTTGTTCGAAGTAATTGCGTACATGGGCTTCATATGTAAGCAATAACTTCTAACACTTCATGGGTAACAACCTAAATTCGTGAAGTTCTATTCAACTCGCGCCCAGTGTTGTCAACAATTTAAAAACCTTTACCCCTTTATGAAATAATTTGAAAAAATGAATTTTATGTTTCAACTGAAACGCCCTAGTTTGAAATAGAGACGGCGAAAAAAATGGTCACCTGAGCCAATAATCTGCCGAAAAATAATAAGTTTATTATGTCCCTGCAATAAGACGGTGGAATAAAAAAGGTTGCCTACGAGTAAAGTTTTCTCCCTAAAATTATCTCCAAAAATTTTTACCTCCCAAAACCTCCAAAATCAATTTTTCTCCCAATTTTAGGGGGAAAACCGCGGAGTTAGCAACACTGCCGCGGCCCTGCCCCTACTCCGTCCTTCGTCCCCCCCACCCGCCGGCGTGACCGAACGCGGGTCACGGCCACTTGTATTTTGTACTTGATGAAACCGATAAGGGTACAATGAGTACAAATAAATAGAGATAACTAACATGCTTATTTGACATTCGACTTTTTTGGGCCTACTTTATCAAACGATTTTTATATTTCAGTATTCATATCTTCATAATTTATTTCCCAAAGAAGCCTTGCTGTTTAATATATTTTTACTACTAACTAAAAAACTTTAAAACTTGGAAGCATCATGAAAAAAGTTGACAATGAATGATGTATAATCTTACCTACGTATATGTAAAATATATTTCATTTAAATGTAGGACTTCCATTCATGTTGATGCTCGTAAGGTCAAAAGGCAATGGAAGAATAGCTAGGAAATGAAATTATCGTGTCAAACGTCTACGTGGTTGCAGGGGCACAAGGCCAAGGTTGCTGGTACGATTGATTCCGCGCCACTTATGCCACCAATGCAGCGCAGTTCCTCATCCACGATCAAAGACGCCACTTGCTCTATCAATTATATGAGTAGTTGATACTTGGACGAGCAAGGCGAGAGGACGTCTATTAAATGTAACACAAAGGAATATAATGGCAACATAGACGTATTTTAAAGTAGTACTATTAAAGACATTCCATCTATTGCCTTTTGAAGTTTATTGCTGGACGTAGGTTTCCCACAATAGGAGTTCTTGCCAATAGTCACCCCGTGGGATATGCGTGTTGGTTACTGCAATGGGTGTTGATATAACACATAAACATTCTGCTACGCATTTACTAAATTTTGTCCCTGAGTTGCTTCGTGATACAAGATTTTAAAACTAGAACATCGCACCATAATCATGTTATGGTAATTATTGTAGTATTGTAGAATAATTCTTTACCATATTAAATGAATATGTACCATACCATATTCATTTAATATGAATACCATACCATAGACTTAGTAGGAAGGTATATCTGTATCTGTGTAGGTAGGTCTGTGAAGTACGTCAAGTAGAGCGTACACAAAAGTAATTAACTTCTACTGAGATACAACGCTTCATCTGTATAAAGTTGTAATTTATACTGAGATACTCGGAGACAAAACATTGTTCTTAAGAATAACAAAACTTTAGATAATATCTCAATGGGTCGCAGTTATTTATTTAACTTTAAATAGTCGATTACGTAGTTTTGATCCTAGTAATACTTAACTCTATACCTAACCATTATATTAGAGTACATACATAATTCATCAAATATTTTCACTACATAGTATAAAACAAAGTCACTTTCCGCTATATGTTCCTATGTATGCTTAGATCTTTAAAACTACGCAATGGCTTTTGATGTTTTTTTATAGATAGATTAATCCTAGAGGAAGGTTTATATGTAAATTAATGCATGCGAAGCCGCGGGAAAAAATTAGTTTTTTTTTTTATAATTTAGAACGAACGACTTTAGTGTAGTTTAGATATTCGAATCTTATAACCCTAGATTAAGAGGCGGAGTTTTAAACCACTGAGCTATGATAACGATCATCTTATTATCTAAATATTTCAAATATAGCGTTGCAGGTTATTATAGTTTAGAATGTTTAGATGCATGATCGTGAAAATCTGCATATTTTTGCACATTTTATTTAACTTGGTTTTTGTTTGGTCGAGCGCTACTGTCGTTAAAGTGAAGGTCGCAAGATAAGAAATCAGTTGGCCTAATACAAGTGCTGTATGAAATTGCTTTTGTACTCGTCAACCTGAGCCATAAAACATGAAACGCATTTTGGTTTAACTTTATACTTGTTTAAATTCAACAAGATGAAGCAGATCGGCCAAAAGTTCAATATTTTATATATTTTAGGCTAGGTCAGTGCCACTTGTGAATATCTAAGTGTGATCTGTTCAAGGTAGAGTCCTATAAGAAATTGGTCTCAGTATATGCACTTACGATAATAATATAATTATGTAAATTTTATTTTTAGAATAGGACATACAGTATATAATCAATCTAATATAACTGGATCAAAAACGACTGTATAAATAGTTATACGCACTCTCACTATACAATAAATTAATTCTTCATCTACCTTCCAGTGAAACTCCAGTTAAAATCGGTCCAGCCGTTTAGAATTACCTCAGCCAAACAGACAGACAGACACAAAAAATAATAATTGCATTGTCGTTATAGGTATCGTGTATACTTTCATATGCATTGAGCAAAAAAATGTTAATTTAAAGTCACAAAAAGACACTTCCATTTTATTTATTTGTATAGATATAGAAGTACCAAACAATATAAGAGTACCTACATCTGTTAGCAACACCAGACGCAATTGGAATCCTACCTAATGCCATTTCTGTGAATCACATTCGCCCCTGAGGATCAAGTTAGGGCGCCTAGAATGCGTCTCCCTTACCACATCCAACCAGGTTGAAAATTAAATTATAATTTCACGAAATTCCATGCTAAAAATACATTATAGCTTAGAACCATATTGATCACTTCCGCTTTTGAACCCTACAAACCGCTTCAAGATAAGTCCATGCGTTTTGCTCTTCTTTTTGCGTCGAGGGTTAAAAAAGAGGATTATAATGAGGGGTGAATTGTAATATAGTGAAATTAAAATACTTGTACTTTCTATTACATGCAAATTTCTTATAATATTTTGTTATTATTATTGAATGGCAATTTCATAACATAGGTACCTAGCCTAATTTGGTTTAATACACACATTATTGCAACTAGGAGTACCTATATTTTGGTTCCTTCCTATTTTAATACACAAATCCTACGTTGTTGCTATGAAAAGGTATCTGCTTCAATAATGAGCTAAATTAGGAACCATCGGGGTTGTCTAATAATAACTTGGTAACCACGCTCTGCTCCTGTTTTCTAATAATATTATATTTTTGGAGTCTGAAATTAATCTTATAAAAATATATTTGAAGCTGTTTTTAGTTAACGTCACTTTGAAGCTATAACTAAAATATTCTGTACAAATAGTTAACAGAAGTGTGTCAACTATATGATATATATCTCAATCAATACATAAGCATAATATATTATATCAAATAAATTAAAAGAAGTCATTAAAACAAATCATATGATCCCAAACTTGAACGCTTTACTTGTACCCATTCAAAGTTCCACTATCCATCTCCTGACTCTATCATCATACCAAATTATTGTATTGCCAACTGAACAATTTATACAATAAACTTTTAAAGTTTAATTTCTTTACGACAATCATTAGCAGTGATTTAATATTAACTTTCAAGATTTGATTAGGTAGGTAGGTACATTGTTTGATACATAAGGAAGCTAATAAACCGTTCCTGTTGTCATAATTGTTGTTACAATGCGACGTTGTAACAACATTTGTAGTAGAGTGCAAGGTGATCACGCCCCTGACCCACGCACTGTGGTGCGCGTTGCCATGGTCACGGCCGATCGATGGGCCGTCGGATGCACCCGGAACAGTATCGTCACATCTTCGGCTCTTCTCCCTACTACGATTCTGCGACAAGAAGTTGTTTACTTTGGTCGTTCGATCAGATCGGATTATTCGGCTATGTCTGCGTCATTTTGGGCTGGGTTGTTAAAAAGTTACGGTACTGCCATTGGCATAACAGTACCTATTATCATAAGACTTATTATTGTAACTGTATTAAGTACTTGAAAAAAACGTAACCCACAACTATCTATCTAAAGTCTGTAATGAAATCAAATTAGATTAACCGACTTTATTCATTTTTTCCGTCTGCTCCCAAAAACATATTTTATCTAACAATGCTTTATAAAATTGTTAATCCGTTTTTCTGTTCGAGCATGGTACAGAAGCTACTCCTCTTATGTAAATAATATTTGTAGTATATAAAACCTTATTTATTGTTTTACTTCAATACTGGTTAATTTTACCCTGCCACGCTCACTAGTGTCGAAAGTATGAAAAAAATCTCATAAAAATGATATAATTGATCTATCGACATTATAATACTATAGTATTGAACAAACGTTATAGTATAAGAAAGGTGTACTATAAATATATAATGTAAAAGGTATAATTTTATTTCTAAAATAAAAAGTGTTTTCGCTCTTGTGTAGAGTTTGCATATTTTCGGATTACAGCAATTACGTTTCCAGCGTCAATATACACAGACTACAGTAGGCATTGGATGATGCCCGCAAAACACACAAGGACGAGTGATAAAAAGTAACGAAATATAAATTGTAAGCCTTAATTTTTTATCTTTGTTACATAATGTACATATTGCAAACTCTAACTTTTACCTACAAGAAAAATAGTTTGTATCAATCCGTCAGTATCGGGTAGATATATTAGACAGAAAGCACGGACGCCGTTTGTTATTCAAGAGTTCAGCGGATAAAACGCAGTGGATCACTGAATAATGAGCCAATGAGTCACTCATAACGTACACTCCCTTTGACGTACTATGAAAATATAATTTTAAGCGTGAAATATATATATGAAAAAAAAAACAAAGTGCACGGTTACTATAACAATTAAGCAAACAATAACTTTTGTCCTTTTTATATGAGAAAATAAATTTAGGACCAGAAAAGGGTTGTGTGGTGGGCGAACCTTTACTACCAGGGTATCAAGGAACATAAGAGGCAGTCCGTTCGCCCGACGTCATAGCGCGCTCCGACGTTGCATCGGGTCATTGCACAGGCAACAGCAAACACGCATACAATGTCGTACTGTCATTGATAAATTTAGAAATAAAGTATAGGTCAATTAAAATTAAACACGCTGAAACCTCTACGGTAACTCTAACTACTATGTCACCTGTTACATAACTTCAATATTATGTTTGAATATTAGTATGTAGGTAAGGTTGCATTTGGCAATTTTTATGATAAATAATCTATCTTAATCAACGGGCAAGTTAGCAAGTTTCATTTGCAACCTTTTTTCTATAAAAATATTGTTACTGATGTACTTGTCAATAAACCCATCTTTTATTTAAATTATTACTAAATAATAAATAATCTTACTGTAATATGAAATGAAGTGACTCTACTATACAAGCGCATATTACTCAATGGGCATAATTTCTGCAAACTGCAACTTGTTCACTACATAGAGAGCGTGCACAAACACACTTACCACTACAAGTAAATTAACCAATGGAAAATGCGTGTATAAATACACATGCAAGCAAAGTCGTTCTCGAATCGGATATTCAGTAATACACATACACAATCTTAAGCTATCTCTTTTACACTTATTGGAAATAATAGTGTTGTCGAATTGCATACGAATGCACCTCGTCATTTTCTTGGCACGTGCAGCGATCTCCTCATCGGTTCAGCTACCCTGGTAATTTGTAGTGAAACTAACAGTTCACAATTACATACGTCCATACGTATTAGACAATTCTTTTAAATAATTTCTTCTACTTTAACAGCAATTAACTTCATTAAGTAGGTGTTCTGGAAGGGAAAGTTAGTTATTTTGGGGAATTAAGGAGTCGCATTTTTTTGCCGCTTCTATAGATTAAACAATTTCTATCAAACATTCAAATGAAACAAAATCCAATTCATTTTAGTCTGGTTGCATTTGTCTTTTGCATTGTGAACATGCACTCTTGTCGACCAAACAAAAAAGTCAAAGATTACGGACGTGCAAGGGTATTCAATGTCACTAAACCACACGTACCGCTATTACTTTTTTTATTAAGTTTATGAATCATATGAATTCAACATTTTTTGGTAATATTTATAACCTGCACTTAATTGTAATGGAAATGATTCCAGGTTCTTATCATGTAAATTATATTTGCTTATTATTTATGTGTTATGATAATAAAATTATAGTACCTATTATGCATGGTTATTACAATTATTTCTTTTACCAAATATCTACAATACAAATATTTATTGCATGAAATAAAATGGCAGTTATCGGCGTGGTAGTCGTGCGGCGCTTGCCTGAGAATGCAATTCGTTGCAACCACCTACCAGGGCATAATAAACATGACGAGTTCGGCGTGCACATTGCCGGCAAAGACACATGAAGTTCACTGTTCAGTGTATGTAATCTTTACGCTATAATTATAACTGAATAAATTTATGATAATGCTATAATAATTACAAGATTTATAACCAAATCTTCAAACATAATGTTAAATGCACATATAATTATGTGAACCAAATATCTATATTCATCGTTTTCGACGTGCGTATTTCCAGGAATTATAGAGTACTCTGAATGCACGGAAACAAAAGTATTATCTGAAATTGTGGGAAAATCACACCACATATTTTGTCAAACTAGCTAATTAAGAATACTAATTAAGAATAAGGTATGTTAGGAATATAAACCAAGCTAATGTTGAATTTTTAAACAGTGTACTCATAAACCGTTTTTATATCACAAATAGTCGTCTTTTTGTGGCGACTGTAATAGATTTACGATAATTGCATGTCGTTGAAAAGTGCAATCTTCGAGGTGCATTAAAGTGTCGAAGCCGCTACGACTGCGCTGAAAGCAGATAATGCTCTCGCTTTTACTCTATTACCTGATGGCGGTGAGCTAGTATGTAGGTGTGTGTTACACGCAATAGGCATTGCTTTCTAAGCAGTGAAGGTGAGGTGAGGTGCACGCTAGAGCTAGTTCAAGTTTAGCACCGCGGGGACGAGGCGCGGGCGCGGCTGTAATTGCATAGATCGTAGTACATTTTAAGGCACTCGGTAACAGGCCAGTTTCTTAGCAATATCTAGCTAAATTACGTTGCAGTTTCATTGTATAACAATTGCTGCAAGTCCATATAGTTACATGAAGTTGGTATTTCACTCATTTTTTGCACACCTACTGGAATCAAAATTAAACGTAAAATGTTATTTAAATACTACTATTACAATTTACATGTAGTCACAAACCAACTCCCTGTAATCATATCTAAAGATTACCTGTAATAAACACTAGTCATAACTAAACACTAAGAGTAAAAGAAAATTTTTGATTTAATCTGAACTATCGATTGCCTATTTACATCTATATGTGATTCCGATAGAGCCAATAATAAATCCATATTAATACCAAACACGTCTGTCGTATCCAGATAATCACATCCCTAACCCTAGTGCATCTAACGCCATACGGGGCAACGAACGCACGCAGCTGCCCGGGAAATAGATCCCGTCCTGACTATTTCAGAACGCATCTTAGATACCAGTCCTGCATTGCTTGCGTTGCGCTCAACCTGTAACGTGAGAACGCAAAAAATATAGCGCTGGGAATGATAACATAAATTGCAATATTCCCGGCCTCATCGTGATGCTACTTAGTATTCTATTAATCTAAAGCACTACTTGAGCTTCACGTTTTTCTTGAGCTCTTTTCTTAAAACTTATCCTCTATAATAATATGTCCTACTTTATAATTATTTTTATGCGATACTTTTTCTAAACGCATGTAAAACTCAAACAAGTTAAACACTGGTTGATTTTACTTTTTTATTTAATTTTGAGAATATTTATGCCATTAGTTTATCTTAATATAAATTTCACCTGTTTAGGTTTTTTACCCGACTATCATGGAAAGGTTATGTTTTCACATGTACCTATCTTGCTTATAGATAAAAACCACCTTTTTATTTTTATGACTCTCACTTATCTATACCTTTATATCTATACCTTATAAATCACCTTTTCATTTTTACGACTCTACTTGCATTCCGTTGCACGTATTACGATGAAACAAAAATTCACCAAATTTGAATTGTATTAGAAAAACAACGATATAATACGTATACCTATAATGGCAATAGGTGTAGGGATCGTTCTAAAAATGTACGACAGTATGACTCACTGCCTCTTAAGTAACAATCAAACAGAAAATCCACCTGATGCTAAAGCTAACACTGTATTACTTTTATTTATAATTAAATTGAATTAGGATTAAAGATTATATTAATAACTAAATTAAGAAAGAAACAGAAAACTCTTCAGTTTAAAAAAGTACTATGCAGGCACTGCTGGTAGAAGCAGAATGGCTATGGCAATGCTTTTTATTCAAAATTACGGGCACACTTATTTCTAAAGCCATTCTCATTCATATAAACATTATAAATATACAAAACAATCGATATCGCACAGTATCTAAGTGTCAGGGGCGCCGTATCACAATCTGTCGGCCCACTTGTGCGCGAAGTTCACCGGGGCGTTGCACTTTATGCGAATCAAATGCGCGCGCGCACTCGATGCGAAAGTGAATCACGTCATCACCATGTACTCTCTCTACGATCGTACGTTTACAGTTCAACGTAGGTTTCTACACCAAGTTATACAGGTTACACAAGTTGTTGGTAACTTTTATTATTTACGACAAACTCAAAACCAGCTTTTGATAAGTACATTCAGTAAAAGTTCGTGTAGTATTCAATTATTGGTAAAATTGATTTTATCCTGCTATGTACGCCTTAATGAAAACATTTCATTACCTACAAGTATGTATTAAATTATAATTAACAGAAATATACATGACACTATGTACTATAAATTAAAATATATTACATGCATTGCCATTTTATTCATCGGTAGCTATTCAGCTGTCACGTCGGAAAATAATGTTTTTTGTTAGAAGTCTACATTTACGAGTATCGGTGCGTGCACATAGTCGCTAACTAGTAACTAGATATAAAAGAGTCTTGAACTCGAGCCGGGAATGCTGGCAATAGAAAAAAAAGCGCAATGTTAGAAGCATCTAAGTCGGGTGCAGTGGCCGCGCAATGCCAGTGACCTGCAGCGCGCGTGCGCCGGCGCACCGTAGCGCGCGGCTACGCGGTGCTACGAGGTAGCGGGTGGAAAAGTCGCTAGGATAGAACGTGAATGACTTCGCTTACTATGCACGATGAAATATTCAGCAGACACTTTACTTTTGAGATTTCAGCACACATTTATTTTTTGAACATTAAGAACGAACGATAAATTAAGATATTTTTGAAACTAAGATCTTTTTGGTTACCATTCATCCTTGATTTTATAGAAGTTTTCTGGATTATATAGTATTGAAACGACTATAAAAACAATATAATTCAAATGATTCATTATTATTAGAACAGCTAAAAGAAATCACATCTGTGCAAAGAAAATTAAAATTAGCTTGTCATTTAAACAATACATATTTTTTGGTTTATGTACATACTTAATGCTATGCTATGCTATAATGCTAATATAATATACAAAACTAATTATAATTCCATGATACTATCATAATATAAAATCCATTGCCCACAAAAAATCTCTTCATTGTGTCGAATGAGTCACCCTTTAATAACATTATTTTGTATGTCGTCCGTAAATGGCTGAAATTTTGGTACAGATAGGCCATTTATTTGGAAGAGCCCATGACGTGTCCACAAAATCGATACCGGGAAACCCTCTTCAGTGGCCTGAAACTACTGTGACTCATTGCGCCATAATGTTGTCCTGAATAGACAATTTTATTATTGATTTGTAGAAAAGACTATATAGAGACATTATTTGCCTTTATTACTCATATCATATTCATATGCCACATATTCTTTTGACGCAAAATTTTGTAACAATTGTATGCCGATATTTAAATTCAATAATTCTGTAATTAGCGATGAAGTCATTTATGGCCATATGCACAGAGTTAATTCCACAAGTTTCATGTGCATTATTAAATAAATATATACCATGTAAAATTGATTTGCAACGCAATGTCAGTCAGTAGCCTTTTTAATCAATTTCGATGTTTTCACGTCAAAATGATAATATACAGTAAACTCAGTGCCTCATAAAAATTATTCACACAGTTGGTTCGAGTCCTGTGGAATTAAATATGTGAACGAATTCAAATGACATCGTTTGCAATGCAGCGAGCGGAGTCATCAGTCGACCCCAACCTGCAATATGTTATTTATTCTAAATATCCTTAAACAGTTACCGATCAATTTTACTCTGGAAAATTAATTCGGGTCAGCCTCATCGGATACATTGCCCCTTGTTTACGTAAGTTGCATTAACTTCGAATTATTCACAAAGTAAAACAAGTCGACATGTGTCACTTCTCGCGTAAATAAGTAAACAAAATAAACTTTAATCACTCATCTATTTATTTTTCACTTGCTGACACTATTTTTTATGCAAAGATCATTGAAATCTATGTTAGATCATACATGAACATTATTCTTTTCAGTTTTTTCAAGAATTTGTTATTACGCTTGTTTCTGTATTTTATTTTTCAAGATATAAGTACAACAGGAACCTAGATATGCGCTGTTAATATTTTAATCCATTTTTATAGTAAAAGTTTATCAATAGTTAGTTTTATCTACCCTAGGGTAATTTAAAGGCGATTGGTATGGAAAGTGTAAGTGAAATTCTGCAGTGAAGTGTTGCCGAGACCTGATACTATTAATCGCACAAATTACACAGTTATTGGGGAGGCATATACTTATTACGCTAACCGGAAGGTAGTGCAGTATTGACGGTTAAACGTGGCACCTGCTGTAGGTCGTTGCTCCTTCCAATTAGGTAGTGGGTACACTTATTTATGTACATGTAAAATTTTTATTAAAATTATGTTTTGACTTTAAGTTCTTTAAAATGTAAAAATCTTTAATCTATCAAATTGCTTCCAAATATTTGTCAAAAACATCTTAAGATATCTTTACAAAGGAGGAGGTTAGGTGTTTTTAATAATCTTTACCTAAATGTGTACCGAAGTAATTAATCGGTATTTAGTACAATATATTATACGAACAATTATATAGTTTATTCATTTGAATCATCGTACGATGCGTACAAATATAGATATTTTCTTAAATGGTACATAGGTAGTTTTATACAATATTACAATTAGAGATGTAAGGTTAAACTTCGTTTACTTAGGGAGAACAAGAGTTGAGATTGATGACCCGTCTATAGTATTCTTTGCATCGTAAATCAGAAAGGAATTACATAATGATGGATAAATCTTCGGGTTCATTCCGATTTAGATCAAAGTTGACTTGAAGTAAGGAAATAGGTTATCTGCAAAAGATAGCCCAAGAGGTATAAATTTACCTACGTATATTATTTTATTTTTCTTTTTCTTAATGTATAATCAATTCAATAAGGATATGTCACATTTTTTAAAATAAATCTAGAAAAATTATAAACGCTGGCTACATAGTCTAACTAATATAAAACGGTAATTGCAGCTTATAGGCAACTTGCCAACATCAAATAAGAGTCAATTTAGTAGAGATAGACAACTATTCTAGACGAGGGATGAAATGCTACACTTGGGGCTTTTGACTAATTAAAAATTTACTTCTAGTCAAAAGCGGTTTTTGACAATGTTCACCTCGCCTATCACACGTGTTAGTAACCGCAGTAGGTGTCAAAGTTACATCGGAAGACGATGCAAATCTGTTGGATTTGTTTTTGATTATTATGATATCCATAAGAAGAGAGAGTTGTAGTAATCAGGTTCAACACAACATAACACATATAATCGTCATGTAAAATAAACAGCTTTTGATTTCAAGAGACATATATTATTTTTTAAAGATATTCGCGTTGAATACATTTACAATTAAAGATAGTCGCTTTAATGAGCAATCAGTGCTAATCTGCACATTTCCTAGTTACACAGTAAACGCAGCTAGTGGATCAGTAAGTTAGGTAATGGAGTTATGCCGATATTAATTCAGATTCAGTGAGAGCGGGCGCGGGCAGTTTTTGCTGTGGTTGGCTCCGCATACAGATGCGACCCGCGGCCGACGACCCGGCGCTTGACCCCGCGCCGCTTCGCAGCTTCCACTGCGTAAGATTTCCACTTCTAGGAAAATCTCTTGCGTTTTCTATATTTTTTATGTTTTGAACGAGCCGAGATCAGTGAGTTTTACTATTCTAAGCAAGTGAGCTAACGATCACCTTTATTAAAGTTAAAGTCACCATTTACTAAACTCCTCGTCGCCATCGTTATTTATGGATCATTATTTATCATTATTATATTGATCTGTTAACTAATCCTGATATAATTTATAGGTTATCGTAACTCGTAACATTTTATTTCGAATTATGCTATTGTTAACTTGTCGAAATAGCTACATACTAGTACAATATACAATTATGTCAATCAAACATTTATTTTAGCAACTCGATTTGAAAACCTACATATTTACAGGTAATTTAAAAAATAATTAAGTATTCCACTGATATTTTAAGCTATTTTGCCAGCTTCAATCCGAAAATCTGTTTTCCTATTGAAAACCACTAAGGTCTCATAACAATAGCGAAAGCTTTTTACATAGGTAGGTAAGTACGAGTACATAGGGTTCTTATTTTTGCTCATTTTGAGACGATGCGACGAGTGTTTGAACAGAGGCACAATGAGTATAAAAGCGTGTGAATAGGAATCTAAGCATACAAGTTATAGAACGTGTCTATAAAAGAACGCAGTGTACGTCTAAAGAAAATACTTAACGTGTAATACGCCTCTGTGTGGTTACGATACGACAAAGATGAAATATTGTACGCCTTGCTGGATACTAAAAATTCTAACAGAAATTAGCGTTAAAAATGGTTTGGTACTTTTTTAATTTAACGTTCTATTTAGAATTTTCATTTGCATGCTTGGGTTTGTGTATTTAGCTTTATAAGACAAGAAAATCTTTATCTTCAATTTTAAACACAAATTTTATAAATTGTTTTCTTATAATATGTATCAATATGTACGCAGAATACAGAGAGACAAAAATGGAACCTTATATATCGATATGCCTATCGTTAGGTATAGGAAAAAAATCATAAAAGTGATGAAAAAACACATAGCATAGAATAATAACCAAATAATAGTTTTTATAGTAAACCGTCGTCGCAAATGTGTAGATTTGGCATTGATTCCGGGTTATCCCTCATCCTGTTCTACTACAAGATGAACGAACGGGATAGAAGCAAGGGACCTTTTCTCTCGAATAGCTAAGAAATGTAATAGGATAGGAACGTTATTGGCAGAGAATTCTCGGTCGCGGCCAAGGCCTGCGCGGTCAGGGCCTAACTTTAATATAATTGTGGTTCATTACTCTACATACTGAATACTTTAGAATAATATATTATTTATGTACATTTCTACATTCTCATATATTTAAATCACGTGAGACTGTATTTTACTACCCATGTACCTGGGTAGATCACAGATGTGTTGCTAGCCCTGAATACCAAGTTAATACGACTAGTAAGCATAAGTATGTCCCCACTTTCACACCCTTCAAACCAAAATCCAAAAAAAGTTAAGCTCTGCAAGCTTAAATTTTTTCGTAGACGCTTATATCCAAATCCGCTCAATCGATTTCAATCAAATTTTGTGTATCTAGCTTGAAAGAGGATGCTTGCTACTCAAAAGGTGGTGCTATGTCAAATTAAAATCTATTGTTGGTGGAAGGACATCGTTTCCCCTGGTGCAATAAAAACTACATAACGACATTTTCCACAAAAATCACAAATTATTTGTTTTATGGTACGTTTCACAAGGTTCGTTAGCTTCAAGATTATTCCGCCCCCGCAAATATATGTGTTGTGTATAAGGAGCGCAGAATTAAGAAGTATATTGCGAATATTGCCTATTCAATTAATTAAATTTACACTTGATCACTGTTTTTAATTTACGCAATAAAGGACAATTTGCAGATCATAGAACGTTATAATGGTAAGCATCTGTGAAGTTATTACGAGTATTTTTATCAAACAAAACGACAATTGGAGAGACATGATCTTTTAACGCACCCTGAAATTTTCTTGTTGAGTAATGAAATATACCAGGGGCGCAGTAATGGCAAGAGTCTCATCCGCCGCGGCCAAGGCCCGTGCGGTCATGGACGTTCTAACTTGATTGTACAATGTCTGCAAATACTGACCGACTTGCTATACATATTCCACTTATTGGAATATTCATTCATGTTTATAGAACTGTACATTGTAATATTATCGTACAACCGACTGTTTCTACGGTAATATTACAGTGTACCTACAGAAATGTACAACGGGTACAAAAATTACTCCTTTATTCAAAACGTATGAATCAAATTCTTCTTTAAATTTGAAAATAAATAGCGGAAACTAAAATAAAACATGTCTACATTTTTTTCGAGTAAGACAACGGCATTCCAGCAAAACGTTCGAGACAAAGTGGCTTTTATAATGGCAGGTAGCGCTACGGAAGTTGCGTTTCCTTGTTGACGTCTTTAAAGGGTTTTGTGATCGCGAATGAAACTGGCGCCGCTGAAACATAAGGTATTGTGAGCTATAATCACACTCCGTGTGTAATGCATGTTTGTATGTGCGCCGGGTTACACGCCGGTGCGGAAACGAGGTGCGTCGGTTCTCCCGTCTGGCCCCATCCCCCTGCCCACCCTGTCTGCAAGCCCCCTCGCCCCCTGTGCACCCTGCCCCCCCTGTAATTCACTCTCACTAACCCACTGCAGCACAGTCAATCATGCATATCGCACGGCTGTCTAATTCAAGGCAAAGGCGACGTCGTACGCAAACGAATCGGAGATACCACATTAATGTATTACTGTACTAAAATTAGAGCATAATAAGTAAATATTAAATCAATAATTCTTATGCCATTCGTTCTTCATAATATATGACTTTTAATAATTTTGTTTATTTTCGTTATTAAAGTAGGTATAATACCTAAGTGATTGTGCATATGTGCATACTCGTGTGTATGAAACTGGTACCTTCATGTGAGATTAATATGTATTTACATTTTAGAATGCTGTAATAAATATTTTAACATAACATGCATTAAAATATTCTACTGGATTGACTGAACTATATAATTTATCATAATTATGATTTCAGCTAAAATAATAAAGTTGTCACATTATGTACGGATTCCGCATAGGTATACAAGAGTAATAAGTTAACAGTCCTGTGTATTTTACATTACAAGGTTTCCGTATGTCTATATATAAATAGCCGTATTTCTATAATAAAATCTATATATAAAAAGCATCGTGTCTATCGTTGGACTCATACCATAAAATGTATAACTTGGAAACCCTTTTCAATTTTAACTGAAACGCCGTACAAGCATTCTTCGTGGGGTTTTTCGTTCGCAACACACACTACATCGGTTAAAAGCGTCGATGCATTCTGTTTTTATAATGTGTGCAAGTCGTCGGTGAAAGCGTCAGGGTAGCGGGTAGGGGTGCGGGACGCGGGGGGTTCGGCAGGGGAAGTGCCCCCATGTCTAGACTGGGTCGGTAGTTTTCCGGGATTCAGCCGGCTTTGACTGCAGTCTGCTCACCCACTCATTGCGCTCTACCTCCAAATGTATACGTACGTATGCCCGTCTGAGGACCCTCGTCGCATCAGACGCAGTTTTTGTATTACTTTTCTTTATGTAGCCGGCTACTAGGGTGGAGGATGAATGCTCTTGTCTGCGGGGAATCTTTGGAGCGTTGGAAGAGCAAAGAGTGAAAAGAATAGGAAGGAGGCAATTACACAGTTGAGGTAAACAATGTCAGGGACACGTATGTACATCTGTTCTACCAAGTACGTTCTCGTTATTTTAATTAGAAGGCGATCTAGATAAGGGTTGCTTTGCTTTGCACGTGCTCCTCGAATGTCTGAGACTTTTATGTCATACATGTGCACGAAGCGTTCAAAAGATGTTCACTCTGAATAAAAACGTTATATTTATTTAGTGACATTTATAAATTGACTTACAAAGAAATTATAAGTGTAGGTATTAAATAATTAGATATTAGAAGAAAAGTAGAAAGTTTGAACATTAAAAGCTTGAGATTTAAGGTTTGATAATATATTGGCTAGCATCAATTAGAATTCAATTCACAACGATATAGCTGATCTAGTACTCCACTTGCTGTAGTAGATTATGCTGCTGAATTCCATGAATTGCCTCAAGCAATAACTAACCTTCCGGATATCTTCAGCTAGAAACTACCGTATCTAGTTACATGTTTAACAATTCATTGAGGCCTCTAAATAGAAGCGTCGTTTTGCCAACAATAGGCAGTTTCCTTCTAATAAGCTTTTGTGATACCGATTACCGATTGTCTATCCATTCCGTGTAAATGACACCTTGATTGAGTAACAAACATACACTACTGGGAATTCATAATATTAATTTTCAATATAATTTCAAATTTAAGTTTGTTATTAAAAAGTTGTTGGAGTTGCGTAAATTATAATGGGAACAAGTTGGCTATAAAAGAATATTTTTATAGGTATATATAAATAAAAATTGCCAATAAATAAAGTAAACTAAAAGTATGCAAATAAAAACAGTATCCAAACATTCAAAAACAACAACATAAATATAGAGGAAATAGTCATATTTACTACTGGCGTATAGGTAGATAACTTATAAAATTGTTCAGACACATATCTGTACCGAAATGTACACTTACCTACATGTCAAAAAGATTGTGTAAAAGAT